>JAOXNR010000032.1:15977667-16118911 GCA_028571225.1 Parsonsia alboflavescens | reverse complement strand
CATGTCTACCAAGAAAGTGAGAAAAATCAGGCACAAAAAGTAATTTTCTGGCTAACTTAATAGAAAAATGAATAATTAGTAAAAAAATTAAATAACATTTATTTATTGTTCATTTTATAATCAAATTTATATTTTTTTTCACTAAAATTTAAATTTTAAAGAATATCCATATTAAAATAATAAAAATAAAATTTTTCCAAGATTTATTTTTAAAAAAAGCATAATAAGAAAATAATTTTAATAAACAGTACAAAATAAAAAAAAATGTGTAATATATATATATTTATTTATTTATTTATATAGAAATTAAATAAAAGTATAACAATTTTTTATTGCTCAACGAAATAAAAGTATATCCATATTAAAAAAAAACAAACATCAACGAAATAAAAGTATGGCAATTTTTTGGAATAGAATTACAATTCTATGCAACCTAACAACTAGATTAATTTGCATGATTATATTGCTAAAATTTAAATATTATCTCTAAGATTGATAAATCCACAAGTAGGAGGTATTGTTTAAATTCGATTTGATGAACAACTTTATTTGACAAAAGAGAATTGTATTAATCAAATTGCATGAATTAAAGTTACTTTGTTTATGTAATTTGATGTTGGTGATACCTTTATACTTATGCAATTTAATTGATTAAATTTATTCTTCGTTACGATATAGATTTAATTGATTAAATTGAGGATTTTATTTCTCGCTACGAGAAATAGATCTATTTAAAAGATAGGAATTTGAGTACTAAGACAAATTCCAAAACCTACTACTTAATTGTGTTATTTGATCAATGATTGGTATCATAGAAATTAACTTACGGATTGTTTCTTGTTAACAGCTTTCTCATCTATATTCTCCTTTTAAAATTAGTTATTAATTTTTTTTGTTTGATTTTATTTTATAAAGTCTTTCAAAAATTCCCCCTTTTTGTTACTTATTAATTGGTTTTTATTAAACTTAAATTCAATTCCCTGTGGGTTCGATCTTACTTGCCCTAACTGCATTAGTTTTCGGAGATATGTTTAATTTGTTTATGTTATAACGCATGATCATAATGCTATGGAGTGCATTAGTAAACTCCATATAAAGTGTACGGTCAACATAATCTTCAATAAAAAAAATTATTTTTTAAAATGTATTTTATATATTATGCTCTAAAAGAATAAACTAAATCCAAGATATACTAGATCAAATTTATTATTTTTTAAAAACAAAAAATACAGTTAATCGTTAATTTAGATTGTTAGATCAAATTTATTATTTTTTAAAAACAAAAAATACAGTTAATCATTAATTTAGATTGTTAAAGACTTAATCGCACTTAGCATTATCGTAAACATATCTAAGCATCAAGTTGCGTGTCTTCTTCTAAGCATTATCAACTACATTCGTGCTGCGAAGACTAGGGAAACCTGAAGTCTTAATAGAAAAATGAATAATTAGTAAAAAATTAAATATTCTTTATTTATTTTTCATTTTATTATCAAATTTATAATTTTCACTAAAATTTAAATTTTAAACAATATCCATATTAAAATAATGATGATAAAAGTTTTCCAAGATTTATTTTTAAAAAAGGAATAATAAGAAAATAATTTTAATAAAGAGTACAAAAAAAAATTACGTAATATTAACCATTGGTTTCTGTGCTTAACCCCCACCTACTGGGAATAGGCATTCACAGGAAGCGATTCCAAATGTGTAACAAAATAGTTGACCAAATTTCTGCGCTACTTTTGTCTCGAAAAAGTTGGTCCCCTTCAAACTAGTTTTATATCTCTGGAAAATTTGTTTTCTGGAACCGATCATTATGTTCCTAATCCATGCCATGTTGACCAGTCCAAGTTCAGTAACCCAAGTGGAGGAAACAAAAATGATGGTAAAAAATAAAATATAGCGTAATGCTGTAGACTGTATTATTATATTCCGTATAGAGAAAAATTTAATGTTAAGAGAACAATTTAAAAAAAGGTTATCGATACAACTCAATGTTAAAAATACATTTACACTCGAGAGTATTATTAATTAATACTATACAAAAAACATGGTACGAGATAAATAAATCTTTCAAAGAAATCGAATCTTCCTAATAATGAGGTATTTAAAATATTTCATTCTTACATAATTGAATATTCTATTTTTATTTGCACAAAGATTTTCTCTCTCTAGCCGAAATTCCCTCCTTTCTCTCTGGAGTCCTTCATCGACCAAACTTCTTCCACAAGGAAGATGGCAGCTGCCTTGATGCCACCACCAACTGATGGTCCTCTGGCAGCTCTCGCTCCTTGGGATAAAGGGTCCTTCTCTCTTTTCAAAGCAAAATCCAGTGCCAACACAGCTCTAGAAATTTCACTAAAACCGTCCCAAACCTTTGAGGGGGAATCGGCCTCTTCTTCTCTAAGGAGGAGGTTGAAAATTTATCAGTGTCGTTCAAATTGGCACCGATAGGGAAATTCTCTTATGGAAAACCCTCACTAGACATGATCAGGAAATCGATTAAAACAACTGGCCTTAAGGGAGATTGCACAATTGGGATAATTGATGCACGACATGTATTTTAACTCAAGAAAAAAAAAAAAACTTGCATAGACTTTAAGAAAAATAGTTTATTATGCTTATTTTAAACATATCAAAGTCAATTTTTTTGAAAAAAATTATTTAAATTAGGAAATGAGACATTCTTTCCCAAAAAAACTCAAAATAGAAATTAAGACCAAGGTTTTTAAACTCTAGTGTTTATGAAAATTCGTTCGATACCCTACAAGCTCAACTCTTAAACTCAACACGTAGACTTGTAGAGTTTATATATCACTAAATTTATATTTATATATAAATATATATATATATATATTAAATAATTAATATATGTGAAATAAAATAATACACTAATAATTATATAAAAAAAACTATATCAAACTACCAAAGTTCAAAATCCTACTTCCTTTGTAGCTCCGTCTTCATCTCCAAGCATTTTGGTTCATTCTTCTTTCAAAGATTGGTTCTTTTTTATAAAATTCTTTGTTTGAAACTTGGGAGAAAGAGCTGAGAACTTGGGCTTTGAAGTTTTGATTAAAAGTAGAAGAATAAATATGAGATTTGGAGAAGAGAGGTAAAGGTTTTGGTGAATCGTTTATTGGTGAAATGAAAATAATTGTAGAATAACTTGTTTGGTCAAATTTTAGAATGGAAATGGATTAATCACCAGACAAATTTAATGAGTTAGAATTATTTAACTAAAAAATTGAGGATTTTTATGGACTCAGTGAACTCAGTCTAATCAATCGATTTTATTGAGTTTACCAAGTCAACTTGTATAATGAACAGTTTTAGCTTTCAATTTTGGAGCGATTTGATATTGTTACATGTAATATACTCATAAATTTGGAAGAGTTTACTAGTTAACTCTAGACTTTTAATAATCTTGATTAAGACATTCAATTTTAGACGGTAAGAATATATAATAGCGGAGGAAGACCGATATCAATCCGTCAATCCTTTTTAATAATTTTCTTCACAGAGGTATCTTTTTTGCTATTATATCACATTCTCTTAGCTTTTCACCTTGCCTCATAGCTTTTTTGCGCTGCAGTATATATGTGGGGAGGAAGAGAACTAAGATGAAGAATATGGGAAACATTTTAGATGTGGTAAAAAAATCCTTTTGTTCGAGAGATGATAGCCGACTAAATGATGACATATAATGATGTTTGGTCAGAGGAAAATGTGCATGAAATAGGGACTGTTGAAAATGTACAGTGAATCTCCTAAGAAAAAATATAAACTTTTAACTCAGTCCATCTATGATATATAATTCCATATTGATCCCTTGCATGGGCAAATTTTGTTCGATGTCTGCAGTAATGAGAATTTTTAGGCAAGAAGTAAGACAATCTTTTCTAATTCTTGATATTAGGATCAGTTATTCCTAAATTTTAAAAAAAAATATCTATTTCTTGGATTAATATGAAAGTCTACAGTCACTATTCGTAGATGCGTTCTAGGTGAACTATACCTTGTGATCATAGCCAATAAAGGGCCACAAGAAGGTAAACCAGCCTAAACAAGGCCTGACTAACTAACTAAACTCATATGAGTGTTGACGGATTCGAATTTGTAACCTTTGATTTCTGTGCTCACACTCCATCTACTAGGAATATCTATTAGTGATTTAACAAGGAATAGGCATTCATAGGAATTGCAATTCAGAATTTTTTTTTTTTTCCAAAGAAAAAAAAAAACCATCAACGGAAAAAAAAGTTTAGCAATTATTTGGAATAGAATAGCAATTCTCTTGAACCAAACAACACATAAAAGAATCTCAGTGCATCATTAATGGTCCAAAGTCTTCCAGAGCTCATATGCCCATCGATTAACTAGAAGTCTTCTTGTCATCAAAGACTTCCTTTCAAGTCTTTGATTTCCGCCATCTCTGACATTTCCGACTCAGTTCGTTGGTATGAATTTCTTTCACTCACTCATTTAATTTTCCATTTTCCACCACGCCATATTTTTTACATTTGGCAAAAATTTTCCATTTATATTTCGAGAGTTAAGGCGCAATCCCCTGGATTCCTCAAACCAAAATAAAAGGCATACAATCTTCCACAAGAATTTCCCCCAATTAATTTGTCACGGAGTAATGGCAAAGCAGTATCCATGAGAATTTGCATTAATATATTGTTTAGATATGGATATTGGATTTTTTTTTTAGTCGTGTCCGGGTCAATTACACATATATCGACATTCCGCTTATTTCAAAATATAAATATTTCAAGATAATTCGTAGTGAGGGTTAGTTTTATTTTGAAACTTAATTATTGTCTCACATTGCTGAACTAAGAAGTTCGAAGAGAAAGAAACTTGTATAAAATTGACGGACCATAAGTCTAAAGACTTATTACCTTTCTTAATTTGTGGGGTGTTTTCATTTTTTTCCAAATTGAAACAGCAAATTCTTATTTACCCAACTAACTTTTCATTCTATACCCATTTTGACTTTTAATTAAAAAAAAGAAACACCAAAACTTAACATTTATTCTCCTTTAACATTTATTTACTATCTTATCCTTCAGCATTCAACACACCCAATCGAACCCAACAACTTGTAAAATGAATTGAATAAACTACAACTAACATCATTTATTTGATCAGAAGTTTTGAACCATAGCTAAGAAAATTGCTCAAAGAACCATTCCCTTATAGGAGGGAGAAAAAAACCAACTTTTTAGTGTGTTCGGTTGTTGATTTTTGTTTTCCGAAATCAAGAAGACGAAGGGTAGGGGTGTTCAAAGGTACATTATTCGGTTTGTTTCTTTGTTATTTTTTTCTTTGGTGTTTGGAAGCTTGGGTTTATTCGTTCTGTATTGTTTATCTGGGAAGAGGAAGGAAGGAAGGTGGGATTGCAGAGATGGGATTGCAGAGATGGGATTGCAGAGATTTCCGTTGAAGTGAGGTGATTTCGAGATCTGAGAGGGGGCTTTCGCGACACGAAACTGGAGCATTTCGAGAAACGGAAGCTGAATTTCAAGACCAAAGTGGAGCATTTCGAGACCAAACTATAGCATTTCGAGACCAAATTGGAGCATTTAGAGAAAAGGATTTTGAGACCATAGTGTGGCCTTTCGAGACCAGAAGTAGCATTTCGAGACCAGGGTTTTTCAAGAAGTATAAAGGATATTTCGAGACAAACTGGTTTCTTTGTGTTGTTTGCAAAAATGGATTATATAAGGATTGCTGTTCACGAGGATTCTCTAGTTGGAAAGGTGCGTGCACTAGTCGTACCATCCGATGTGAACTATGAAGATTTGAGGAGAGCTATGGCAAACTTGATGAAGATTGACTTAAACAAATTTGAGACCACTTTGTCTAAGTCTAATGCAGGTGGTAGCAATTCCTTGCCGATCAATAATGTCAATGCTGTAGTAGCTGGAGGTCTTCATACATCCAATAATTTGCCTTCTTCAGATGGTTACCATCTTTGTTTATCTTCAAGATCTTGGATTATTAACTCTGGAGCAACTGATCATGTGTGCAGTAATCTTGCATTCTTTACCTCTTTGAATCCTATTTCCAAAGTTATCATTCAATTACCTAATAGTTCTAAAACAAATGTGACTCACAAAGGGGCAATTAAACTAAATCCTTCTCTTGTTCTTTGTGATGTTCTTTTTGTTCCAGATTTCCGTTTCAACTTGATTTCTTTGAGTAAATTGCTTCTTTCTGCTAATTGTTGTGTAAATTTTGTCAATGTCGGTTGCTTTATTCAAACTTTGTCCTATGTGATGATAATTGGGTTCGCTAAGAAGGTGGATGGCTTATATTTCTTAGATAACATCACTAATCCTCCATCTACTGCTTGTGCCATTGGACCTATTTCATCCACCTCTCCAGCTGTTCTTCTATATCAACAATCTACCTTTCCATCTGAGAGCTTATGGAATTGTAGATTAGGCCATTTATCTTCTCATGTCTTGAAGATTTTGAATCTACAAAACAAAGATATTTTTGTAACTAGTGATACTTGTTTTCTTGTTTGTCCCTTAGCTACACAGAAGAAACTTACAATTCCTTTTAAGTCAATCACATACTGATCATTGTTTTGATTTGCTACATGTTAATATTTGGGGACCTTTTAAGGTCCCTTCTATTCTTGGTCATAGTTATTTCCTTAACATTGTTGATGATTGTAGCAGATATTTTTGGGTATTTTTAACGAAATCCAAGTTTGACACTAGACAGATTCTTTTCTTTTTTATTAAATTTATCCTACTATTCCTACCACATCTTCTCATTCCATTCATCTGATTCTTACATATGATTCTTTTTTAATGTTGCTAGATCTTTACTGTTTCAATCACATTTACCTTTATCTTATTTTACCTATGCCATAACCCATGCTTCAGACTTATAAATTGTCTTCCTACTCCCATTTTACATTCTTCTCCTCCATTCTTTAAACTCCATAATAAGTCTACAGTTGTAACAGTGATGTTCATATCATAAACTCAATAATAAGTCTCCCACCTATATTTCCTTCAAAGTTTTTGGTCGTTTAGTCTACAGTTGTAACACTGATGTTCATATCATAAACATAAGTTTTGTCTTAGGGGTCATGCTTGTGTTTATCTTGCTATTCCTAATCACATCAAGGGTTTTCTTTTGTTAAATCTTCATTCTAGACAAATTCTTATTTCCAAGAAAACATATTTCCCTTGCATAATTCTATGCATTCCAACTCCTGTTCCTCTCCTTCTTTACCTAATATCTTTCCACTTTCTGATTATCCATCATATTCAGCCTTTGATGATTCGTTACCACCATCAATTGATTCTCTTAATCCTTTTGCTATAGATCAGCCCTTTTCTACAGCAAAAGCATATCATCCTTCAATTTATTTTCCTCATCTTCATCTCTTCCTCCCCGTCAAAAATCTACTAGATCATCAAAACCTCCTTCCTATCTTTTTTATTATATTTGTTCAACTATTTCTACCACATCTTCTCATTCCATTCATCAGGTTCTTACATATGATTTTTTAGCTGATCATATGAAGACCAGAGACATTATTAACCTTTGAATAAATATTAGTACTAAGCGTTTTGATTATTTAATTTTTTATTGTAAAAACTAATTCTTCTCTACTAAGCAATCAATGAAAAGAACTTTGCCCTTTTTGTCAATCATTCTTTTTCTTTTTCTTTTTCTGTCTTTTCTTTCCCTTCCTTCTTTTCCATCCTCTATTACTATATTTTGATTGCTTTATCGCATGAAAGACGGAGCTCCGTCTTGCCAATTGGCGGGCCCCACAAAATTACATCATTCCCTTTTTGCTCTTTTTTCGTTTGGCCTTTTTATTTATTTACCTGTATATATATAATATGAACTCTAAAAAACTGAATGAAGCTGGAAAACGAAGAGCATTCTAACCAAATTTATGTTTTGTTTTGTTTTTTTTCTTTCTAAGGAATATATAAGTTATTACATTAAAATTAATAAATACCTAATAATTATAATATTATTATAAAAATACAGTTATTTTTTCTTATTTATAATTCAAATTCACTTAATTCTCTTTCTCTAAAGTGGAGCGATCCCTCAAAAACGACAACTCTTATTGGTTGCTTTTTTGAGAAAATTAGGCAGCATTTTTTTGAGGAAATGCTTAAGGATTAGCCAGCCAATGTGATACAGACACATCTTTGTTTAAATATCAAAGAAAGAATGTCTCTTATTATTTTTTAAAAAATAATAAATAAAAAGTATTAAAAAGAAATTGTATTTTTTTAATATACAATGTAGTAAACTTAACCAATAACACAATTAAAGGGCCCGGTATAAGCTTAAAAATTGCATGATACTTAAGTGGGATTAGAATCGCCTTCTAAATTTGCATCAATTACAAAGTAAAAACATTTAACTCCTCAATTTTAATCCCAACAAAATCAGTTTATAAACAAAGTGAAAACATGTATACATTTTCTGCAAGCAAACATACTGAAAGCAATACAACTATTTTCTGATTCATTACATTTTGCCATCCCGCCATCCTTCTCCAAGAACTCAGACATAATCTTCATCATTTTCATGTAACCGCTCCATGTATTCGTCCCAATCAGTTGGGCAGCCACATCTATCCATCTTATTGTTTGGACCGAAATACACCCCAATGGATCTTAACTGAGTATCAGCATAGCCAAAAAACCCGCGAAATTCCTCCTTTCCTCCAAGTTGAAAATCAAATTTCTCATCACCCTCGCGTTTTATGCCAATTGGTCCACGAGTTTGCTTATTGGTAGTGAATGTTACGGAAGTTAAGCCTCCCGATTCTTGGCTGTAAGAACCATTTACACCAGTAATATACTCCGATGAATGATCCAACTTAATCTGCACGAAGAATTGGAATATCAATTACTTCAAGAAACATGCACTTTGACAACTAGAAACAAAAGGGGAAAGAGAAGAGATACACTCACAGTATGATAATTACTTCCAGTATTCATTCCATGCCTTTCTGACAAAACAGGACTTGGATACGCACAGTACTCGAATTGAATGGAATGTATATGAGTGTCAAAGGACAGAAAGATCCGAGTGATATGATACCCCCCCTTTTCATCCCAAGATTTGCCATTGCTTATCCCTGCAGGACCAATTTCAATGAGGTTTGTGTTTGTTGGAGGCATCGTGGAGAATATAGTATAAGATTACAATCAACTTCAGGAAAAAAGAGAAGATTTATAGAACCCGCTTGTGGTGGAGAATTCTAAGAGCCTCCTCGAATGTGAAGGGATCTATGGTAATCTATCTATATATAGACTAATAGAGGACCGTTGAAAACTCGTAAATTTCACATCCGCGTTTTTCCTAAATTCGGATCGATTATCGAATCAGAAAAGTGATTGATTCACAATTCGATTTAATGATTTAATCATAATTAGATTTGTAAATTTTAAAATTAAAAATTATTTATTTTATAAACTAAAATATATTAAAATAATATAATTTATTCCAAATTAATGATATATATATATATATATATATATATATATATATATATATATATTAACTTACAATAAAAGCCTATAAATACATAAAGATTTCATAAATTGAACTTCTTTACATAAAAACCACTCTGATTAGCAAACAAACACATAAGTAGGGGAGAAAAAGAGAGGGAGAGAGACAAAGGTTTGCATCAACAAGTTCACACCCTTCGTCTCTCTTCCATTCCATTCTTTCTCTTTACAGACCACACAAAAAGTTCTTTCTATCTTTCTTTCTTCTTCTTCTTATTTTATTTATTTATTTTTCAAATTTTCTTCTTTTTTTTTTTTCTTCTTTATTATTTTTATCTTCAATTGGTTATATCTTCTCCCTCCATTCAATAACCAACAATAAACACATTTCTCTGAGTAAAAAAGATTCTACTGATTTACTTACATCAAAAGCCGTATCCAATGCTTTCTAGTGGAAGATCTTTTTCTACCTCTCATTTCATGGATCACACACGGAAGGTATCCAATGCTTTCTATTGTATGGTTTTCCACCTCATTTGTTCAACATTTTCTTGAACATGATTTCTAAGTTTTTTTTCTTTTTTCAATTTAGTTGTCTTTCTTTTTAATTTTTTTCAATTTGATCCTGAACAGTTTACTAGTCAGACTTGGCTGGTTCAATCCTCAACTTCTCTAAGCAAAAAAGATACTACTAATTTATTTACATCAAAAGCTGTGATAGTAGCCATTAGTGGTAGATCTTTTTCAGCTTCTCATTTCATGCGTCACACACGGAAGGCATCCAATGCTTTCCGTTGTATGGTTTTCCACCTCATCTGTTCAACATGTTCCTGAACATGATTTCTAAGCTTTTTTTCTTTTTCAATCTAGTTATCTTTTTTTTTTTTAATTTTTTCAATTTGATCCCAAATAGTTTACTAATCAGACTCAGCCATCAGATTCGGTCGGTTCACTACCCGATTCATATCAATTCTTCATATTTAGAATAGTTTTTTCCAAAACCAACTTTCAAAGATCAATCGGACCGTAAAAGGCACCAATTTGTCATCCAACCCACAGGACCAACTGGTCCGATCTAGTCAAAAAAACATTGTTCATAACATATATGAGAGATACAATTGTAAGTTGATTTGTACATAATTATGCTAAGTTTTATATTCTTTTTTTTTTTATGCAACCTAGATTAATTTGCATGATTATACTACTAAGATTTAAATATTATCGCTAAGATTGATAAATCCATGGTAGCAACTATTATTTAAATTTGATTTGGCTAATAACTTTATTTGACAATAGAGAATTATATGAATCAAATTGTATGAATTAAAACTACTTTGTTTATGTAATTTGAAGTTGGTGATGCCTACATGCTTATGCAATTTAATTGTTTAAATTTATTGTTTGCTACGACGTAGGTTTAATTGATTAAATTAGGAATCTTATTTCTCGCTACAAGAAGTAGATCTGTTTAAAGGATAGGAATTTGAAACCAAGACAAATTTTAAACCCAACTATTTAATTGTGTTATTTGTTCGATGATTGACCCCATAGCAATTGACCTACGAATTGTTTCTTGTTAACAGCTTTCTCATCTACATTCTCCTTTTTAAATTCTTTGTTTGATTTTATTTTATAAACTCTTTCAAAAAATTCCCCTTTTTGTTACTTATTAATCCGTTTTTATTAAACTGAGATTCAATTCCCTATGAGTTTAACCCTACTTTCTCTAACTGTATTAGTTTTGGTAAATATGTTTAATTTGTATGTGTTAATATAGCATGGTAATAAATGTGAAGTGTTAGAATTGGGTAGAAATTCTAAATCTCTAATAAGCTATTGTAAATGTATAGTGATGAGGTAATTGTATACTCATAAGAAGGATAACATCAGTCATTTTAAAATAAAACTCTTTTTTCTTAAACAATATTTTTTAAAATTGGATAGAGTACATCCCAATTAGCTGGTATCATGATCATGATTTCCCACCCTCTTGAAATTGCTTTATCATTGTGTTCCCTTGTTCACAAAAAGGGCCGTGTCCGAACAATTTTTTTTTTTCTTTATCCCAGAGACTAGAATAGTAGTAGTACACTTAACCAATAACGCAAATAAAGGACTTGGTATAATTGGTAGACAAACTTAAAATTATTTTGTCAAATATAACTCCTTGATAACAAAGATGAAATAAGACAATTGCATGATACTTATAAGACTGTGTGGGATTAGATTTGCCTTTTAAATTTGCATCAATTACAAAGTTAACACATTTAACTCCTCAATTTTTACCAATCAATCTATACTAGAAATAAAGATATAAATCCTTAATTAAAACACCTAGGAAATTGGAGTCTATGGAATAAGATTGAAAAAATAGTAATAAATATTCAGAAATTTTCGTAAAACAATTAAAAGGCTAGAATGATCTATATTGTGAACGAAGAGAGTATTCAATTTTAAAAACATAAAAATAAAAATATGGACATTAATTTTTAGATAGAAAGCTCTTTTTGTCTCTTTATTTTTGTGTCTATTTATCCTTACCTTGCTTTTCTTGATCATTTTTGGAGATAAAAAGGGGAATTTTTCATTTCTACCCAAACTAAGAATAATTTTGTCCTATTTACTGAAATCCTCACAACATTTCACATGTTACTCATGTCTAAAACTCACCTTTCATTCTATATCCATTTTAACTTTTCCTATAGGGAGAAAAAAAAAACAATACATACCATTTATTTTCCTTTAAACACACGCAACTACCAAACCCAACAAGCTGTAAAAATGAACTGAAGAAACCATAACTAACATCATTCATTCGATCAGAAGTTTCGATCCATAGCCAAGAAAACTGCTGAAAGAACCATTCCCTTGTCGAAGAGAAAGGAAAAAACCCAGCTTTTTATTGTGTTCGGTCTTTAAGTTGGTAATTTTTATTTTCCAAAATCAACAAGACGAAGGTAGGTGGTGTTCGGAGGTACATTATTCAGTTTTTTTCTTTGGTGTTTTGGAAGCTTGGGTTTGTTCATTCTATGTTCTTTTTTTGGCCCCATATTTAGTAGTAGTAGGAGGAAGGAAGGAAGTTGGGATAGCAGAGATTTCAATCCACATGGTGGAATTTTGTGCCTTGAGAAAGGAATTTCAAGACCTGAGAGGGGGGATTTCAGTCCTTGATTAGGGGGGATTTCGAGCCTTGAGATGGGGTATTTCAAGCCTTGAGAGGGGGATTTCAGTCCATAAGAGGGCTATTTCGGACTTTGATGATTGAATCTTGCCTTCACTTTTCTTTTACACATTTCGGACCTTGGGGATATTTCATGTCTTGTGAGGAGGATTTCAAACCTTGAGAGGGTGATTTCATGCCTTGAGATGGGGATTTCGGTCCTTGATAGGGGAATGTCGATCCTTGATAGGGGGATTTTGGTCCTTCCCCTCCTTTATTTAATTATGTTTTTTCATTATTTAGTGGATATTTTTTGAATAGGTTTCTTCATGTTGTTTGCAGAAATGGATTACATTAGGATTGATGTTCACGAGGGTTCTCTAAGTCGAAGGGTATGTCTAGTAGTCGTACCATTCGAAGTGAACTACAAAGATTTTAGGAGAACTATGGCAAACTACATGAAGATTGATTTAAACCAATTCGACATATAGATATCAATTGCTTCTAAATTTTCCGATGGAAGTATTAAATTAATGGACATTGAAGACATATATGGCATCATCTATTTGAAGGGGGAAGCCAATCCTAAAGTTGTGGTTGTGAACAAAATTCAAAGAACTTATGAGGGTGGCATTGATGGTGATACTGCGGTAATTCTCCCTTTGGTCCAAATGATCATGTAAGGGACGAATTTATTGATGCAAATGATGAAGTGGGGACATCCGGATATGTTCACACAGATGATGATTATGAATACAATCAAGGACATATGCAGTGTTAAGGATGATGATGATGACGATGACGATGATGATGATGACAACTTAAGCGATGAGATGAGATAGGTGATTCCATCTGAGCAATTTATACCGAACCCTTTTACTCAGTTTACAAACATGGTCTGGAATGACGACGAAGAAGTGCATTTTTCAAAAAATGATACTGTTCCACCAGTGGGTTCGATGGGAAAAGATGCAGTCTTTAACAATAGGGATGAATTGGCAGCAGCAGTCTGTCAATATTCACTCGATAACCGATTTTCATATCACGTGATACATTTAGATAAGGGAAGATTTGAGGTACGATGTACTAAAAAGACTGTACTTTCGTTATATGTGTACAATATAGAGTTGGATGCTAGATTTAGGTTATTCACAAGTTTGTTCTGACTCACACTTGTATCCAAACTGTACAGCAAAGCCAAAATAGGAGTGTAAGTGCAGTAACGATTGGTCGTATGTATGATGATAAAATCATCAGTGTGAATCACACTCCTAAAAATGTGATTCAAGACATGCGGGAGAATTATGGTGTGAAGCTCAGATACACCAAAGCTTGGCGATCTTTCTCTAGATGACTTATATAAATAGTTACTGTCATACCTCCACACGTTGGAGCATGTAATGCCAGAGACAGTAACCAGTATACATACGCAAAATGAGCAATTTCTGAGGTTATTCTATGCACTTAGTCATTCGATTGAGAGGTTTCAAGTACATGAGGCCCTTAATTATCATAGATGCAACACGCATAAAAGGTGTGTGTGAGGGCAAAATTTATGCAGCTATCTGTGTAGATGGAAAAAGATAAACTTTTTCCCTTGCTGACACCTTTTTAAGTTAATTTTTTAAAGGTTTTTTTTGGAAATTTTTTTTATGGAATCCTTTTAAGTTAATTTTTTAAAGTTTTTTTTCCAAGCCAATCTTTTTATGGAACCTTAGGCAGTTAATTTTGTATGGAATTTAACCTACAGTAGAATTAAATGTTATAAAATTAAAATACAATAGAAATCAAGAATACCATATATAATATACATTTTTCCTCAATGTATTATTTACAATAAAAAAAAAATCTATGCCTATGATGATAAGTCACTTCACGGCAGCATGATCCAAGCCATCTCATCTCTAATGCACTATGCCATGGTGGATATATAAGGCAAGTCAAGCAGCTCCTTATGATGCCCTGTCATTAGATGTGCCATGTAGTAGCAAATATAAGCGCAGCAGCTAGACTTGTCTTGCTAAATAGGGATGAAGTGCACCGCTGCGTCGGAGGGGTCAAGAAAAACCGGAGTGCACCTCTAAGCCGAGAGGCATCCCGTTCTACTATAATAGCCGGCCTGCTGCAGAAGTCGTGGAATCAGCAAACAGACCTGCTCCATTAGGTCCAATCAAGATGTCTTCGAGTCAGTAGATGGCTTTAGGTCATACAGTGTGATCGAAGACCTATCCAATAAGACTCGAAGTAATACCCAGTGATCTTGGAGGCAACAGGGCATCAAGATCTATATATACAATATAAATATTAAATCAATTAATGTTAAATAAACTATAATTTAAATCAAGAGTTTTATAGAAAAAAAAAAGTGAAATACCTATTGTGTCTCCCATCATGATACTTCTCCGATGTCCTCATCTCCCCCGACCTAGTCAGTGATAAAGGTATCAAAGTCGTAGGTCCCTGACTCCGCATGAGATGTCCTGGTCTCTTCCCACGCATCTCAGAGAATACTCTGTAATTGAGTTAGTTAAAAATCGAAATTGTATACATATATTATAACTTAAGTAAATTAAATAAAGATCAAAACCATTTTAAAATATTGAAGTAAAGGTAAGTTTGAGAGAGAGTGAAATGGGCTCGGCAAGGATAAATATCCGATGTCTCCCTCATCGCTCTCCGCAAACCCCTCATGACTTGATCTAATTGATCGTCCTTGATCAAGCCCGTCACGGATCTGACCTTTTGATGTCATCCCCGACAAATGACAAGGCTCCCCGATCGAGCACCTATCACAAAAAACTTAGTTAGAGTATAAAACGGAAAAGTTATAAAATTTAAATAAATTGAAAAAAGTGAAATACCTCATTGAATCTCCGGTATTGCAGAAGACATCCAACTATGCCAGGTCGATAGGGCATAGGTCCACCACTGGAGCAAGAATCACCCCCTACACCTCTTGCTCCTCCACAATAGGAGGAATTTCCCCCTGCATCTCCACCACTCAAGCCATCCTTGCCACTTTCGTCTTTGGCTTCTTCTTTGGCCAAGAAGACTCGATGTGGTGGGAGGGATCTGTGTAAGGTGATCGTACACCTACAATTGAGACCTTGGCCCGAAGTGTATGACCAAACTCCTAATAGAATGTAAAAATCAATCATTAATATTAATGAATAGTAATTTAAATGAATTACTCATATGAAGTAAATAACTATAATAAAAAACAAATAAGAATTACTAACTATGAAATTACCTCTTGAGGGGTAGGAGTGCGAACTGCAAGAGCTGATGTATTTACTCAATTCTCTCCTCAGTTGATAGATACATCGATCTATTATTTAAAAAATTATCGACATGAATAAAATTAAAAATTAAATAAAATACAATAATCAAAATGAATAAAAATTTACGAACTAGAATTTACTTGGGTGGTATCGTTGGGGACCATACAAGATACTGGAAGAGGGATGGCCATTGACCAGACTAAAATGTCGATGGAGTGCGTAACCCCCTTTGGCATGGGCATATCAGGCTCTTGAGAAGGGAAATCATGCAGTGGTGGATCATCTCCATAACTGTCATCCATCCCCAATATATCGAGGTGACGCTTGATATGCATGAGCCACTCGAGGACCACATCATGCATCTGGATGGCTCGGCTCTCGTACTTGGCCAACCGATCTCAAACCCGATCTTCATAATGATGTAAAAGGGCCTCGATCTTGGTCATGAAAAGATCTGTCATCGCTGGAGACTATAATTAAAAAACTTAGTTAGAATATATACTATGAGATTCAAGCGTTTTATTTAAATAGTAAGAGATACATACCTGACAATACATCCACTCCTCTCCCGTCGAGTAGGGCTGGGAAATGGTTGTCTGCTCGTCTTCTTCTTAATTGGAAGACTCAGTTGTGTGGCCTCAATACCAAGACCGGTGAGGAGAGCGTACTCCTGGAGGCCCAGTCGATGTAACTGGCCCCCAATAAAGAACCACATCTCATTGGGTTGCACATCCTCCAGAGTGACCTCTCGTCTCAAGATATGTAAGGCAGCCTTAATGCATTAGGCTCCATGGTAGTGGAGAAGATCCACTATGTATCCGAAAAGGCTCGTACGAAAACAGTCTAGTGCCATATGGTGCTGTAGTAGCTTGACTGTCTAGCTGACGCTAATATACTTAGCTTGTGCGCTAAACGTGTTTTAGGGAGGCACAACGGGATCATGTCGGAGCTGAAAGGTATGATGGGTGAGATCCATATCTTTATAATAATGGAACAAAGGAAACAGTTGATTAGAAAAATTATCGTTCAGTTAAACTTGCTTTTTTTTAGGATTACAATAAATAAATTACGCTCCAAATACTTGTTATAAATAGGTTAAAAAATATTTTCATATATCCTAATTAGAAAAATTGTGTTGAGAAAGAAGGGAAAAAAGTTATCGCATCTACTATTATAAATTTTAAAGTTTAATTTATTAGAGAACACCTCTCTGTTATTTATTAGTTCAAAAAATTTGTAAATCTTTACCTAGATGAGTATTGCTAAATTTAAATAAATTAAGCTACACACTAATAAAAGGATTTTTAATATAATTAATTACAATTTATTTATTAGTATAATGCATTTATTTATATAAAAAAATTAACTCTAAATTATAACGTTGAAAATATTAATTTTCACTTTCGAATTAATAATAATAATAATAATAAGACTTACAAAAATTTAAAATATATTTCTTTATATAGAGTGAAAATATGCAAAAATTTGGGTTCACAACATTTTTTAATTTGTAATCAAAATAAGAAATTAAGCTAAAAGAATTAAGGGGGAAAAAAAAGAATTTTTAACTTATTTTCATCCTTGGTGATAAGATTTCTGGCCTTAAAAAATAAAACGGTCTCAAAAATTGAATTGGTAAAAAAATAAGGTTTTAATATTATTTCGAATCTTGGTGATATAATTTCGAACCTTGGTGATATAATTTTTATCCATGGTTATATATTTTCGGCCCTTGGTGAGTACAATGGTTAAAAATTAAATTATTGAGAATTTATGATATTTTGAACCTTGGTGAGTGGATTTCGGAAATTGGTTATGGTATTTTGGAACATAACCAAAACTATTCGAAAATTAAATTATATCATTTCGAACCTTATTTAAACGATTTGGCAATTTTAGTGATTTGATTTCGGAACACACACAAACAAAATTATTTGAGACCTAGCTTAGATTATTTCAGTTCTTAGTTATGATTTCGAAACACACTATTGCTTTTGAGACGCACCATAAGATTTCGATACATCGTTATTAGATTTCGAGAAAGAATTATACTATTTCAAGACACACACAAACAATTTCGAGACACTTAAACCTTTCTAGAACATAGATTTTTGATTCGGAACCCATCATTTTCAACCCAAGTATTCAATCTCAAATATGCACAACACAACACATTAATCCATGCTTTCAACAGCTACAAAATCAAAATAAACCGGCACATGTTTTCGATACATTTCAAATAATAAAACTATAAAATCATGCATTTTGGTACATTTCAAACTGTAAAATTGCAAAATCATGCATTTTAGTACAAATATACACTGTGAAATCATGCTTCAATACATTGCATTCTAACATATTCGACACAAAATCAAAGTTCAAGTGTGAAGAAAACCTATCCAAAAATATAGTGAAGACGATGATAGGGGGTGATTGACTTGAATTGGAGTTCGGACCGGCTTGATCATCGACAATGGTGTCGGAAAAGGAAGGTGAGCTTCGGTGAAGAGGAAGTGAGGAAGAAGTGAAGAAGAAGGAATCTTGATGAAGAAGAAAAAGTGATAGAAGAAAAAAAGGAAAAGAAGAAGAAGGATTTCAGATTTCTTTACTTGTGTTACAAAAATCGGAAGGGGAAGGATTTCGGTCTCGCAAGTCTTGATCTGGATAATTTTTCCATTTGTGAATCCTATTTATGAATAGAAAATGTTAAAAGTTCAATTTAAATATAAAGTAAAATTGAAGTGATTTTAATGAATAAAAATAAAATATTTTTAGAAATTAGATAAAATTAAAATACTCATTTCAAATAAAATATATTTGGAAATTTCTTCGGAAAAAAGGCAATTTCTTCGGAAAAAAGTATAAGTAGTACTACTATTAACAAATTTAGATATTAAGGAGTACATCATGCTGACATCATCTTATGGTTTCCCGCCAAAAGAATTCGCGCCATTTTACTAATATTTAGAAGAGAGTGTCGTTCTGTGTTAGGGCTTTTTTTTTTGTACTTCCTCGCGAGTAGAAAGAAGGTCGAGGCTTTTTTCTCCACGTGACGGTGCTGGCACGATGAACCGTGATGCCTCGCCCATGGAAATCGCCGATCAACAGCAACGGAGAGGAGGAGAAGAAGAGGAACCACTTCTTAAGTTCATCGATTATGCTAGATCGATTTTGATCGAAACAGGAAATGAGAATTCGAATTCGCCAGGTTGGAGTTGGATCGCTTCTCGGATCCTCAAGAGTTGTATTTCTTATTCTAGTGGTGTCACTCCAGCTATTCTCCTCTCCGATCTCTGTCAGGTTTCTAGGATTACCATTTTTCTTATTTTAGCTAAAAATTTGGTTATTGGATGGAGTATCTATTGGAAAAATTTATGATTTTTATGCATAAAGTTTTTCAATTTGAAAGCTTTGTTTATTTGAGGTTTCTGTTAGCTCCATAACTTTCCTAATGCAAAATTAGGAAACATTTTTTTAGTAGGAGTTGTTTTTTGTTTATTGAAATAGTTTCAGCAATTATTTCATTTGTGTGCTAGTTTGGTTACAGGCTTGGAGTGAGCAGATTAGAGGTGGAGCTCCAAAAAGGAGGCCTGAATGTATCAGCGTGTTGAAGAAGAAGCATAAGAGAGTGAAGCTTCCAAGCACCGTTACAATTGACTCCATATATGAGAAAAGATTTTTATCCCTTACTAGTGTTATTGAAGCTGTAGTACTAGATGCATATATTCTTCCAGGTAATGCTAGAAGCTTTCTATTTTCCCCTTGCATTCTATTATCTAAGGTTCAGTCTGTTGACATTGCTTTCTATGTTATAGAACACAATTTCACATATACAATAATCCTAAAGGAAAATATTTGTGTTGCAAAATTATCAATCATCTTCAGGTTTGTATACATGATTTCTTCTTACCTTTTTATATTGTTTTGTACATACTGTCTGTTCTTGTCTCCACTAGGAGTTGTTGTGTAAATGCTGTGGCTATTGTTCTTATTTTGCTTATTTTCTCAGGAACAAACATATACATGCTCACTTTGGGTGATTTTTGGAGTTCAAACACAATTGATATGTATCTTCACCGAAGGTAAACTAGATAAATATGCAGTAAAAAAATCCATGCTTAATATTGTTTACTAATTTGCTCGTAAACCTGGTTAACAGTTGAACTGCCATTATAAACTAGTCTTTCAGGATATTGGCTGGAGAGACTTAAAAGCTATTTAAGTCTATGAATTTGATTGGTTAACATAGGTTTTCAACTGAATTTCTCTTATCCTATCAGAATGGCAATGTGTCAGCAACCTTTTGAGGGTATTTGTAATTTACTATGCTACTTTCTGCTATACATATTTATTCTAGCTCTAACTTTTGTCTATTCTTTCACATAATGTTTCAAAATTTTCAAGCTCAGATGATTTCTGGTGTGTTTGGTTGCTGTGGTACTCTAGCTCAAATTTGTGTCCTTGTGGTGTTTCTTTTTCCATTTTTTTCCCCCTTCTTTTGTAGAATGCTTCTCATTCCCTCTCAATCTATTAGGAGAATATATGTGAACATGTATTTTTTAAAGCTCTGATCAAAACATTCCTTTTTTTAATCATGACAAATGGACACATGCTTTGTCCTTTGTCCTTTGTTTGCCAAGATTTCTTCACATGCGTAGATCCATGACAAGAATTCTCAAGCAGATTTTATAAATTAGCTGATCCTGACAATGACATTCTGAAGAAGGGCCGTGAAGTTTTTCTAACTGGATGCCGTCTTCGAACTGCCAGCGGTGGTCCTGCTCAGGCACGACTTCTGCCAACCGAATACTTTGTTGTATTGTTAGATGAGGTACCATCAAAATTCTTCTTCTGCTTCTCACATCGTGGTGGTTAAAAATATTCGTGGAGAATTACCACATTAAAAAAATGAACTCGAGCCTAAAAGTCATTCAATCTTAACAAAACTGAAGCAAACTTCTACATGCTGAAGGGGAATTTATACTGAAATATGTTTAGGTTTATAATGTGAATTAGAAGTACATGACTCATAAATGGTTGAAGCAGTACTGCTGAACAAAATGGAGCAAGGGCATTCAACAATTGTAGCATCCTCACTGTTGGAAAGTTCATCAATTTCACTTATGCCAACTATTATCTTGATGGTGTAGGCTGTAGCTGTGTTATCAATTCCATGAGTTTTTTGACCTATAATGCTTGCTAGGATTTAGTTAATCTGATCTCTTGTTTCTCTTGAGGTAGGACCAAGATGAAGATGCAATGCTGCTAGGTGCACAGTTTTGTTCAGATTCTTTCTCTTCTATTTGTCTTGACGCGGTGAAGGAAGGGGTTTCTTATTCATTGTTTGCAAGGTAAAGTCTCTTGATCACTTGTATTTTCTTGGTTCAACTTCTGGGCTGAGCTGATGATGATTAAAAGATGTGCAATCTGTCATTTATGATGTATTTTGGCATGTCAGATTGTAATTTACATGAGTGTTGCTGTTCTGATCTGGTTTTCCATATTGACATGATTGTGCTATGTCATTGTAAATTGCCTCTGTGAAGAGAAAATGCTTAATGTTGTTTGTTGGAACCATCCCAAATTCCCATTTGCTTTATATATCATCCTTGTTTTATGAGCAGGGTTGAATCTATGGGATCCCTGGAAATTCAGGGAAAGCATGGTACCGTGGAGAGGAAGCAGATAACTCTCATGGATAATGATGGCATCAAGTTGACATTTCTTCTGTGGGGTGAGCAGGTTCTCCTGGCCAATCTATTAAGGTATTATTCATTGTTAATTTTTGCTGTTTCTGTTTGGTATTTGAACATAATTTAGTTTCTTTTTCAGTGTTGGAAGTATGCTTGCCTTGGATAGACCGTTTATTGCAAGTTCTTGTTCTAGTTCTCTTGAAACAAGTGATGAACTTTGCCTTGAGTATGGCAGTGCTACACAACTGTATTTGGTTCCACTTATTCATCATGAAGAACGGGTAAGTTATTGATCTTTGTAAAGCAACAATTATCGTATCATGAACATGACATTGACTATTATGTTTTTAGGTCAGCATAGGATTGTCACAAAGCCGGTTGCCAGGATCAAGCTTGTCTAAAGAACCACATCAGACCCAGGGACCTATGTTTTCCCAAGTTATATTACCTTGTGATTCTCAAGGCTCCATCGACTTCAGCTATTACCCATTTCGTGTATGTTTGCATCTTTGGAAACCTAAGTTGGAACATACCAATCTATTATTTTATTGTGGTTGTTTCAATTATTTATTTGTTCCCTAATCTCTCTTATGCTGCAAAGTCTTGCAGTCATTTGTTGTTGACCTGCATGACAAGATGGCTGGCATCAGTCTCTATGGTGTTGTCACTGACATTAATCGAAAGAGAAATGCTGCAGAGGTCACTTTCTCTGTGAAGATTAAGGATACAACAGGAACAATTTGGATAAAGTTACAATTTTGTGGATCTTGGTAATAATTGTTGATTACCTGCATTAAACAAAAACATATTCTTTTCTTTGATACAATGCACTGAGATAAAATGTTCTGAACAAAATTATGCTACTCAGGTCACTAGGGAGATTATGCCTCGGTCATACTGTATATGTCTCTGGTTTGTCATGTTGTGGGACCAAAGAAAATAGGTGAGCATGATACACTTTATCCGCCAGGTGCTGACATATGTAATGCTAATTGCACAAATCTCTTCTGAGGATACTGAAATGACGAGATATTCCTGCGAATATAATGTTGGGAGACAGAAAAAATGACTAGATGGCCATTTGTTAACGTTAAAACATCTTGTGATATGGTTGTGTTCCTGTATAATAGTACATTTGCTCTACCATGAGGGTATTCATGGTTTTGACTCACAGAAACGCCCTCTCTTCTTGTATTGGTCTTGTCTATATAAGTTGCCTGCACTAACCCTGGAATGACGTCTGCATTGAGTTTTTTTCTTTTTGAACATCTCAACATCCAGTCTTTTTCTGTTGATAGGCTTCACTTGTTGTGGCGGGAAGGTGAAACTGGAGCTTCATTTGTCAATATAAGTTGCCTACCAACTCTACTGAACTCATCTTGTCTCCACAGATTATCTCGGCTTTCAAACCTTTCCAGGAAGATTGGTCCAACTCATGTAGGTTTGATCTTATTGTTTCGTTTGGTTGTGATAACCTATTCATTTGCTCCAGTGGTTGGTCTTACTGTGTTCATCATCTCTGTCCAACTCGTGTTCACTCTTTCCTGATGTAACCCACCTCCCAAGTCCTACCCAGAAACAAAATGATTACATGTCTTTCATTTTTTTGCAATCCTGAAATTGATAGTGGCAATGTCTAGTTTAACTAATGCTGAAAATTTGTCAATATTGAAACTATCTTCGGGTCCCATGTACTTTGTTTTGCTTCTTAACATACTAATTAGCTATGATGTTCGGTGAAAAACTTACCCTTGACAAGAAAAAGTACCTGTGAGGACTTGATTTTCACCATATATCCGCACATTATATCATGATCATTATTTTTCGCCCTTGAATATCAGTTTTCAAAACATTAGTTAATGTACTTCTTGTTGCATTAGGTATGCGAAGTTTGGCTGGATCAAATCGAACATTGTTGTGTGAGTACAAGATTTTTGCATTCCCTTTGTGGTCATTTTGTTGAGAAGGAAGATGATGAGAACTTAATGTGCAAATTCTGTAACCACCTTGTTAACCGTGCTAAAATATTACGCACATTTGACATGAAGATTACAGTAGCAGATGAAAGTTCCAAAGTTTTTGCTTGGTGTTCTGGTCAGGCTGCTGCAGAATTGATGCAAATAACTCCGCACGAATTTGATGAACTATCTGAGGTACTGCTCAAAGAATTTCAGCTCTCATTATTCTTCTCTTTCTTAATCCTCTAAAATACTATTATGATCATTTTCCTTTCTAGAAATATAACTATATGTTGCCAAATTGACATAATAATGATTTGTCATTCAGCTTTTCTCCAGGCCTTCTTCACCACATTATTTGCATATATTGTTTACTGTCTCACCTAAGTATTGTACCTTGTCAATGATGCATGAGGGATACCTAATAACCTGGTGTTTTGTTAATTATATATGAATATAAGATTTGATGGACATTCATTCCCTTAGTGTTCGATTTCGTCTCATTTTTGCCAGGAGGAACAATTCATTTATTCTTCATCACTTGAGAATGATAGATTCATTGTTGCACTTGTCAACTGCGGAACAGAAGGTGTGGCGCTGGCAGAACATGAGCACCAGGAAACTGAATGGGAAATCACCCGTGCAATGAAAGCGTGAAATAAGCCCAAGTACAGACCACTTCCACAACATGATGGAATTGCTGAAGCCTAAATGTAATCATAAGCTATCTTTTCTATATTATGCATTTTGCCTGATCATGTCTTTTAACCAAATGGCATATGGTACAGGTTATTCATATGCACTTATGTTAAACTAAAACATTACAACTCTTCATAAACTAACAATATTTCAAGAAATGATGAATCTTCAATTTCAGGAAATTGATTGTAAATGGCAAAGAGTTTTGCCTGTTTTCATTTGCTCTGCGGTATGCTGTGATAAAATGGTTTAGAGACCATTATGATTGGAGACTCGAGAGTATACACAGATCAATAGTAACTCGGGCATGTAACTGGAAAACTAGAGCAAAATTACATTGGCCAATTGGGGCTTCACTGGGCAATGGATTTCCAGCCGTTATAACGGCCTAAACAGAAATAAAAACTCTTGAACAAAAGTTTACAGAATTTTCATCAGTCATTTCTTATGTTCTTTGTAGGATGGTTTTGATCAGTAAGGATCTTCAGAACGTTCACCAGTGCCCTCAGCTGATCCCATACATTCAGCCCATAGAGGGCCTCAACCAATGATACTTGAAGCTCAAAACCATTCTCCGCAACAGGATACTGCAGTTATGCAGTGGAGAACAATCATGAATATGAACTTACAGAACCTGAAAACCGAGGTAGAAGATGTGGCGTTACCTGAAGGGGTTTTGGGATCTTGGTTTTGATAAATGGCCACCATCTATCCTCCACAACAGACTTCACAAGACAACAAGCTCGTAAACCTTCTATCCCAGCAAACCTTCCAAATCCACTGTCTTTCACGCCACCAAAAGGCAATGACTGCAACATGACCACAGTCCAATCCAGGGAACACAATGATATGATTCACATTAGGATTTCCCAAAACATGGATTCCAACCATTAGTTATCTGATCTTATCAGGCTTTTCCCTTTCAAATCCTCAAATGAAATGGAAGAATGTATATATTCTGTCAAGCTTAATTGGAAATCCCTATTACTATTTATAATAGTAAATTTACCTGACACATGTAGGTGGTAGCGAAGTCATTAACAGCAGCAACTCCACAGTGAATCTGTGATGCCATTCGTTTGGCCCGATGTTGGCTGCCAGAAAATACAGCACAACCAAGCCCATATTTTGAGTCATTTGCTAGTTTGACAGCCTCCTCATCAGAGCTGAATTTCATCATTGGCATAATTGGCCCAAAAGCCTGCACATCGATTTTCATTTATAACAAACCTATACCATTATTCCCTGAACACACCAAAAACAATAAAATCAGGCAATACGAGAAATACCTCTTCCTGCATCAACTTCATGGAGTGATTTACATTTACAATCACAGTAGGAGGGAAATACTGATCAACAGCACCTTCACCAATATTTCCAACACTTCCTCGCCCAACAATTTCAGCTCCTTTGTCAAGTGCATCATTTACAAGATTTTGAAGCCTTTCAGAATGTTCCATCATACATATGGCTCCCATGTCATATTTCCCAGCCATTGGAGGACCCTGTAAAAGTCATCATCAGTTAGCATCCTGAAGATGCTAAGGTGCATATTGTTTAACACTCTAATGAGTAGGGCCGTAGGCCAGAAAACTTGAGAGCACCAACAACTAAAACAAAACAGTTAAACCAGAGTTATTTATGCTAATAGGTCAAATCAAACTATTGGAATCAGGATAAGCAAATATATAGAAGATCAGAGTCCAGAGAACAAAGATAGCCGAGCAGCTATGGAGCAAAAAGGAGGTGGGTACAGGATATTTGGGTCCCCGGGTGAAGGGGGGAAGAGGAACTTACAACAGTAACAGATTTCACAATTTTGACTATTTCATCAACAAATGCAGAATAAATATCCTTATGAACATAGAATCTCTCAGCTCCAGCACAATTTTGTCCACTTGATTGGAGAGCACCCCTAACAGCAACTTGTGCAACCTACATCAAGTTCACTGCTGTCTTAGAAAACCATTAATACTATTGAAAGAAGAAAATGTTACTACTATTGAAAGAAGAAAATGTTACAAGTAAGATCTCTATTAGAATGTTAAGGGTCATAACAGAAGATATATCTAAAGGATACGAGTCTAACTTGGAGAGCAACATACATGAGGCACATCAACATCATCACAAACAATAAATGCATCCTTTCCACCAAGTTCAAGTGTGACTGGAATCAATGTATCTGCAGCATTCCTCATTATCTGCGGAGAGAATTATAGCACTAACCAATTAGTATAAAGGCAATAACACAATTTATTGCATCTTGTCGGGATTCATAGATTGGAAAACAAACTCACAAGCACCTTTGCTGTAAATTCAACAAATATAAAGAGTAGTGAAACGATTACATCCTTAATTCTGCGGATGATAAACCAAAATCCCCAGAAGAGGATCCTACCATTTTGCCTACACCAGGTGATCCAACGAATATAATTTTGTCAACAGATTGTACTAGGGCTTCTCCTGTTTCAGCAAACCTGCATGGAATGCTCACTTGCATAAGATATCAAGACATGCTCTGGAAAGAACTGAAACATGGGTACTTACCCTGTTATAACTTCAACAAGATTTTCAGGAGCACCCACAGCTGCAAGGGCATTCTGAATAATTCGCAGGTAGAAGCATCCTGACCAACTTGCATGTTCAGAAACCTACAATGAAAAATTAGATTTATCAGACATATAAGTGACATAAGTGGGGAGTTAAGGAATTACAGTCCAGAAGATTTAACTAAATGACACTTCACTCTTGGAACAACTTTAGAAATTGAAAAAATCTCCAAAATTCTCCAGCACCATCCACATAAATCATGACTCCCTTCAACATATAGACATTGATGAAATAAAATACCAAACCATAGAAGCATACAACTAGATGAAATTTAGGTAACAGCTCATGTAAATCACCCTCGAAAATCTAAATGAAACATCACAGCACTTAAGCAACAAAAGGTATCCAAAGAGAGCTAAGCCTGAAATTTGACAAAGATTGATGATGCAGTGCAATACCTTAATCACAATGCTGTTGCCAGAGAATACAGCTGCCAACATTGGATTGAATATATTATGGAATGGATAGTTCCATGAGACAATGGCACCGATTACACCAAGGGGATAGAATTCCACCTGGGCCCTCTTATGAAGCATTGACCTCCCAACGGACCTACAGGATGTTGAGAGATTGCAAACATCCATTTCATTTTTGCTTAGACATTCATCTAGAAAGATGAAACATGGGAACCGCAAAAATTTGTTTGGGATTTTGGTTTTAGAGAATATGATTAAACTTCTAGGGAACCATACCTATATTCAGGTTTGAGCCACTTTTCACCTTCTGAAAGAAGCCAAGTGATTTTCTCACATGTTGTCATTATCTCTCCCAAAGAGGCATCTACCATTGTCTTTCCAGTGTCACGAGATGAGACTCTATAATAGTTATACATATACAGACAAGTAAGAGTTACACTTGCAAGGAGATGTTTAAGTTCATACATATTGTTGCTGAAATACAATTGAAACTTAATTTTTCATTTTTTATATTCTTTCAGAATTTTTGAGTAGAAAGTCTTTACTCGCATATAAGCTGTTGGTGATTAATGATATACTTCAACAGAATCCGCAAGAACTGGCGTCTTTGTTTGAAGCTACTCGTTGCCCATATCTTTTGGGCCCTCCTTGCTTGTGCTACTCGCTCTTTAACCTGAGAATTTATATTACTATCAGTTTAAAGGTCGAAAGACATAAGACTTAAGCCTCCACAAAAACATTACAAAGCAAAATTGCTGTAAACAGAGCCTATCAGCAACTACTCTTAGGCAAAAACATGATAATGTGTGAAAATCAGAAGAATGGACAACTTTGCAATAACAAAATCTAACCTCATCAGGTTTCAGTGCATCAATGAAACCTAGGTATTTCATTGTTGCAGGCTCATAGCACCGAACTTTGTCCGTTTGTCTTCTTGAAGGTATCTGAACAGAAAAATGAAAGTAGGACTGAGGAAGACCAATTTCACCACATTAAAACTACATATCAATATTACATCCAAGAAAGAAGACTCTTCTGTACATGTTTGCAAGCTTATCTCATGCAGAAACACAGACACTGTAATCAAACATTGAGGTGTCTAGAAAACACTTATCTTAAAAAAAAAAAAATTAAAATAACAAAGTAAAAGAGGAAACACTCTTTCCATCCCATCCTGTGGCCATTCTATTTGCATCACTATGAACTCCTTTATTTATTTATTTTCCTAAATCATACTAATTCACTTGTGAGCCCATAAGTTAATTTTGTTAACAACTATTAGCTGCGGAGACATAAATTAACAAATACATACAACATATATCCCGAGGGTAACTATACGTCATGATTCGGAGAAAAACCCATGAAAGACAGACTTAAAACCACACAACAGACCAAGCAAAGCAACTAAATCTAACCAAAATGCAGCTAACTAATAGGAGACTCATTTTTGTAAAGCAATAATCAAAATAGAAAATGAATCAACAAACACGAAACAACATCACAAACTTACATATATGAAGCTATTATCCTTGGTCTGATTTCCATCGTCCAACACTGACATTTAACACAACAAATTATTATCTGATACATACACATTAGCATAACATTTATTCAATCAAGTCTCACAATAAACAAAATTAACATGTATGTATTGAAGTACCGTCAGATGCATCCACGTCAATGGAAGGAACATTCGGAGGAATGAGCATCAAGAGGAATTTACAGATCACATAAGCGAACACGAACACCATCAATATCCACCACAAAGCCATTGAATATCTCGACTTTGAAGGAACTGAATACTCCTGCGAAACCCTAGCAGATTCAATCACACTTCGTTTTCACTATCGACTTCTTCACAACGGCAATGCAATGAATCGCATTTCCTATAGCAGAAATGAATCTTCTTCTTCTTCTCTTCCTCTCACCTCTGCTGCCACTGGCATATGGTAAGTGATGAAGTAGCAGCAGAGCATAGCATCAAGCAAAGCTAGGAAAAGTCCAAAAATGTAGAGAGAGAAATTTTTGAGTTGAGGAAAGGTGACGGAGAATTTTGTTGAATTTTGACTGATTGTCGGTTTTTCGGTTCATGGATAAGAATTTAGTTGCTCTCTTTCTCGCCCCGGTCAGTCGGTCTCACCTGGAGTTAAGACCCATGGATCATGGCTCATGGGCCGCAGGCCCGCAGTGTGATTATTTATTTTTCTAACATCGGATTTTTCTTTTTTGGGATGCAGTAATTTTGAAAATCCAGTTTAGCTCAACCAGTTGAATCAAGAATGGGTATTTAATATTTAAAATGTGTTTTTTATACTAATACAAAATTAATGTTTGTATTAGTTTAATTAGAAAAATGACTTTATTATTATTATTATTATTGAAGAGTTATACATGGATGGATTCCACGTGAGATTAAAAGATAACTGCATTATCTCCTGGTTGATTCAGCTCAAATCTTATTAAGGAAAAAAAAAAAAAAAAAACTATTCCAATTCACTGTTTTATATGATAAAAAAGAAACATTCTAAATATAGATTCTTTTATCGACATAAACTTTATTAGAATAGTTTAATATTGGCATAATGCACTTTGTGTTGTTAATATAGTGAATGTGCTTGCATTGCAACGGTTGATTATACCTAAACTTCCATTTAAGCAAGTGATTGATCTTTAGTTACACACCTTTATCTTCTAGTTACACATGCTTTTCTTGCAGTTTCTGAAATTCAAGAATTCCTTTTTAGGCCATTTCTATATATGAAAGCATACTCTTCAAGCCCTTTTTCCTGTTCCACGATCAGGTAATTTCTGCTGCCATTCCCTCTCTTCTTATCATTTCTAATTTCCATTCATTCTTCTTAGCCAGGAAATGGGTGGAGAAATTGAGGAACATGTAACAGTGGAAGTGATCCCGCAAGAGCATCTGTCAATCTCCATCAAGGAAAAGATGGAACAATTTTCCATCATTGGGACATTAATCTGCAGAGTTCCAGACAAGCTTGTGAAAGGAAATGAAGATCATTACCTTCCCAGGTTGATTACAATTGGCCCTTTACATTATGGTAAGTCTGGAATTACACAGGCAAAGCCGGTGGAAAAGAATCTAAAATGGCGATATCTCAACACTATTCTTGCTCGAAAATCAGGCTCAGAACAGACTACTCTGGATGCTTGTGTCAAGTGTCTCAGAGATTTGGAAGAGAAGGCCAGAAAATGCTATAAAGAAAAATTTGATCATATTCCGAGCAATGAGTTTGTTCAAATGATGCTTATTGATGGTTGCTTTATCATCGAGCTCTTCCTAGAGTACGCGATCAAGAGTTTGAGGCGTAGAGATGATCCATGTTTCACCAAGAGGGAGCTTTTCTTGAACTTGAGATGTGATCTTATGTTACTAGAGAATCAGATTCCTTTCTTCGTTCTTCAGCAACTATTTTGCCTTCTCCCAATTCCAGAACAATGCAATTTATCTCTTGTTGGGCTTGCATTGCGGTTCTTCAGAAAATGGATTCCTGGAGAACTTCCAGAGAAATTTTCCCCAAATGTTCACCATTTACTCGATCTCTTCCGCCAGTGTCATCTCCCAGCAATCCATGAAGTCCATTCCTTTTCTTCTGCATTTAATCAAATGCATGATCTGCCTAATGCAACTCAGCTAAAAGCTCAAGGAATCGGTTTCTACGTAGCAAATTCCGAAACCCTTTTGAACATCAAGCTTGATCATGGCATCCTAGAAATCCCACCTCTTGTGATTCACAAACATACAGAAATTTTGTTCAAGAATCTGGTAGCACTTGAAACTTGTTCCGAGACCTCTCCGAAACACGTTACATCGTACTTATTCCTTATGAAAAATCTGGTCACGAATAAGAATGATGTTAAAATGCTGCAGAGCAGACACATTCTGATCAGTGATTTTGAGAAACAGGAAGATATTATTTCTTTGTTTCATAGGTTTCTGCAGAATTTGGACACCATTGAAGGTGAGGATTTCTACTATAGATTGCTGTATCAGAAGATTGAAGAACATGGAAAAATCAAACTGCAGAAGCACTGGTGTAATAAAATCAAGCATTTTTATGCGAAGACTCCCTTTGGATTGGCTGGATTAAGCTCTGCAATTCTTGTTGTGGTTTCCATTTTCACAGTTGCTCTTTTCACTGCACTTGTATTATTCCTTCATCATGTCCATTAGGAAAGTGTAAAGTGTTTTACCTGCTGTATTCATCCTTGTTTTCCCTTCGTTCTTTGTCTCGGCTGCCAATTCCATTGTGTGAGGTTTGCTAAATATTTTCAAAGAAAGCTTTGGTTTTTCTATCAATGTTTTCCAACCTTCTATATTAGTATTACTCTTCATAACCCTTAGACGTATAACTCAATACAAACTTGATAAGAATTAGTATCTTATCAACATTGTCTCTATAACTTTGATGGGATTAGCTCATTGTGTAAAGAGATTAAAGAGTAAATTTTTTCTATTTCTAACTTCTACTGTCCTAATTTATATTGATCTAAAGCTTACGAGATCCTTATTTAACCGAATTCTCACTTAGACATATCCTTCTTGCAAGGTTTATTATTATTATTAAAAGAAAATTGTACAAAAAATTGATGAGTTAAGAAATGGGTGCCTCCTCCTTGAACGTGACTATGTATTTCCCTTATTAAGATAGTCTTGTACATGCAATATTGCGTTATAAATTTAGTTTCGCTTTTTATAATATTACATTTTTGGGTCAAAACTAAATGTTTAGGAGCTATTTTTGAGTTTTTAAAATTCAAAAAAAATATTACATAATGATAAAAATTATTAATACTCTTGAGACCAAGAAGATATTGATATGGAGTTCTGTTCCGTTACCTCTGCATCTATTAACGGGGAAGGAAAAAATCAGACAAAAACAAAAAGTTGGACCCACAAAACTCGTTGTTATTTCTTGGATTTGTCTGACTTTGTCGTGCCGGAATTAAATTAATATATTAGGTTCAGTGCTTATTGGGAGAGTCTCTTTCTTGTATGTTCTTGTGGTGTCTATCTACTTTTCTTTAGACTTCTGTTACTTTTACAGCAAGAGCACCGAGAAGGGTTCTTCTGGTCTTTGGTCATCTTATCATCAAGAATCAAGAAGAAAAAGCTATGGCAGCAGAGAGGAGAATAGGCGTGGCAGTGGACTTCTCACCATGCAGCAGGAAAGCACTGAATTGGGCGATTGATAATGTTGTCAGAAAAGGGGATCATCTTATCCTAGTTACAGTTCGACCGGAGGGTCATTATGAAGAAGGAGAGATGCAGCTCTGGGTGACCACCGGTTCTCGTATGATCCCTTTTCATCTTGATTCTTGGTTCTTCCAGGTTATTTGTGTGTGAATTTTGGTGTTGATTTGTTGAAAGATTTGATCTTTGTTCTTGTTCATCTAGAAAGTGACTTCTCTGATTTTTTTTTTCTTTGGAGCTGATAATAACAATTAAAAGAAATTAGAATATCTCGATCTTGATCTGTTGGGGAGTTTAAGTTCTGGCCTTTTTAATTTCTTTATTTTTGTTTACCTTGTTTAGGAAAGCTGTTTAATGGAATCATTTTTTGGAGAGTCTCAAACCGTTTAATAGAAGCTTGAGTTCTATGCAAAGGTGTTTGATTTTAAAGGGTTTTTTTCCTTGTGGGAAAAAAGAGCTATCTTGGATAAGAAATTGATATATTGGATAAAGTACTGATTTAACCATTCTAGATTTTGTCTTAGTAACTGGTATATAATCCTTTATCATGTTCAATAGCTTTGCTTGGTGGGGTGCTGTCTGAATCTTTCTTTGATTTTGTTCCTGCTATTTGAATGCTTATATTCAGATCTTGCATCTATGTAAAAATTCTGTTCTATTTTGCTTGAATCTTTGGCCATTGATTCAATGTGGAAATTCTTGTCAGCTCTGATCCCTTTGTCTGAGTTCTCTGACTCCGATGTCATGAAGAAATATGGGGTTAACCCTGATGCAGAAACACTGGATATTGTAAATACTGCAGCTCGGCAGGAGGAGGTACTGATATAAGGTTTGGGGGAATATTCTGAATCGCTTCAAATATGGTTGCAATACTTAGAACAGTTTTTGAATGCAGATTACTGTGCTCTCGAAAATTTACTGGGGTGATGCTCGTGAGAAGCTATGCGAATCAGTTGATGACATACCCTTAGATTGCGTTGTCCTGGGGAACAGAGGTCTTGGCAAGATCAAGAGGTTTGCATCTTTCATAACTTGGATATGTATACAACTTTTATTTTGGTGACAAGTTTTTATTGGTTAGGTTCTTCCCTATTGGCAATCTGTAAAACATAATTTGCCATCCCATAGAAGCCATGTATAGATCTTGAACATTCTTATACGATTACGGGACATTGGTTCTTGAGAAAGATTTCAGCGAAGAAATTAAGTAAAATTCCAGATAATGAGGAAAAAATGAAATCAAATTCTGTTGTGGCTTCTTCTAACATGACTGATGGAAGCTCTGATTTGTTTCGTTTCATTCTTGCAGGGCTATTATGGGCAGTGTAAGCAACTATGTTGTGAACAATGCTACATGTCCTGTTACAGTGGTGAAGCATGAATAAGTCGATTGAGGGTCTTCTTTTCAAGAACTGAGAGGATCTTTTGTTCCAAAATTTTCCATCTTCTGGAGTTTGATTGTACTGGTAATGTGGGTTTAGAATATGTTGGGTAACATTCTTATCTGGTATCTGTTTCCTCTAGATATCTTGTATTTGAATTGATATGATCATCTATGCTATCAAGCAAGACTTGTTAACTCGGTAATAAATTGTGGAGGCTTCTCCTATAAGGAGCTCCTTTTCTGTATCAGTGAAGGGAAAGTATGCTCTTATTCCTTTCTTCCTTTTTTCTTTGTAAGTCAATGAATAGGAACCCAATCTGCATTTAAGATCAAAATCTGTTCTTATGACGACCATATGAAGAATGAATTGTCTTTTCTCTTAATGATTGAAAAGGGTTGTGGGCTTTTTCTTTATTGTGATATGAGTTGGTACTTTGTTAGTTCACATTATTACCATGTAAAAGCAAGGCTTTTGTCTTGAGACAGGAAATTGCCTAATAGTGAGTGGTTCTCTCATTGTTCATCTATCTAATTTTAATCTTAACCCATGGTATCAATTATCTATATTTTAAAGCATTGATCCCAAATTTACAAAGATTAACGAAATAAGTTACATATGAGGGGACTCACTCGCGAAATAAAATAAGTTACATAGATGCGTCAATTAGAAAAAAAAAAAAAACAATTATTTTTATTTAAAAGGGTTTATATTTTATTTAAAAAGTATCAGATTAGTCATGTCTTCCAATCATATAATAATTACAATAATTAAAAAAAAATATATATATATATATTTACGATCATAGAATTTCTTTTTTTTAAAAAATATTTTATTATAAACGATCACGGTCGACAAAGGAAGACTTCCATTTAAAGTTTAACTAGATGTATAGTGTAAAATACACTAAATTCCCTTTCTATTTACTTTTTTTTTTTTAAGACGTTTATATTGTATAAATTCTATTTAGCTTATTCTTATTAATACAATATTTAATAGAATAAGAATTGATAAATTCCAATTGAACAAGAATCCTAATACCAATCATACATTAGCTTGAACAAAAATAGATTAATCGTCTATAAAAGGATTCACAATCAAGATTAACACGTATTTTTTTCTCTTTTTACGTAGCTTTCAACAATTACTCTTTTTCTCTCTTTATTTGTCTTTGGCATCGAATCAAGATATTGGCAGACATTCTCTCCCTTAAGGCCTTTGCTCTTTGTAGGATCCTTCGAAAACTTGATTGGTGATCTAGTCGGAGTCCAATTCAGCACTAATTCCAGCAATATCATTTAGTGCCCACCGTTCCTTACCAAAGTCTCTCCTTCTTGCTCGCTAGAAATTTCACAAATAGCCACCCATGGATCCTTAATTAAATATTCCTATCAATAACGGAGACAACAAGAATCCAAAGTTTGCTAAGAGAAATACTGCCAGAAAAGAAAAAGGTGTTTCGGTCCCAATGCCGAAACAAGCTTCAAGATCTAAGCCCCTAGCTTCTAAACAATTCTTGACAAATTTGAAATAGCCTAAACACCATGATAACGAAGTAGAAAATTCCGAAGATTCCTCTAGTAATTTTGATTCATCGAATCCATCAATTCATAAAACTGATATTAAAGAGCTACAGTGAAAAGCAGCTAAGGAATATGCCGAATTTTGCAAACACAGAGAGGTATTCAAAGAATTCCTCAATCAACAAACAAGAAAAAACATGCTTTTAGAATAGTCTGAAGAAAGAGAAAGACTAAAAAACATGAAGAGGCTAAAGAAGCAACAGAAGAGGCATCAAAGATACAAACTCCACCACCGAGTGGACAACAACCGATACTCATTATCGGCAAACAAATAAGAAAGGCCCAAGATATTGCACCAGTAATGGGAACCTCTCCTGTCTTATCATGTCATTCCATCAGTTTTTTAGAATTCAAGGCCACAAAATTATTATCCACCAAGATCAATAATTACCCTCTTTGATCAATCCAAAGAGCAAGACCCAGAGATAAAGAAAGAAAAAAGAATCTAAAGGAACAAATAGTGAGTATCAACAAGGCCAAGAATCAGAAGCTGATACCCAAGTGGAATGTACCTGCCAAGAATCCATTATGTAAGGAATACTAGAAGGCTAAGTTTCCAAAGGGCTTCAAACCATCTCCAACGGACAAGTACAAGGGAATGACAGATCCAGAAGAGCACTTGACTGCATATACAATATTAATGGCCATGCATCAAATCGATGATATGGTATTATGCAGATGTTTTGGAAACACTTTAGCAACAAAGGTTTTAGAATTCCAGAAAAGTCCATCACATCATTCACATAAATGGGTGAAATGTTCCTGCAGAATTTCAGAGTAAGACGTGCCCCCAAAAATGCTTCAGCTCATCAACATAACCTCCAACAATACCCAAATGAAAGTTTAGCAAACTTTTTGAGACGGTTCAATGATGAGTCCACAAAGGTTGAAAGTTGTTTAGAGCAAACATATATAGAAGCCTTCTATAATGCCAATGCTGTCAGACCATATTCTCATAAGCTAACAATTCGGCAGCCGAAAACCGTCCAAGAGCTTCTTAACAGATTTTACAAATGGATTAAAGGTGATGAGGAAAACTAGAACAAAGATGAAGTGTACATGAAGGAAATGCGGGCACAAGGATACATGATGGATAGATATGTCAATTGGCCAACAAGAACAAGCTTTCAATCAAGGAAGTCTTTTAATCCAAGACAACAAAGTGCGACCAGTGGCACTTCCACGTATAGATGGCCTATACCATCACAATAGCCAAATAGAGCACCATCTTACGACAAATATTCATCTTTGGAAAATAGTTATCATAACCCTTCATACTCTACACCAGTTGCAATGTCAATCAACACACATTATCCCCCACCAATTGCATTTGCAACATTCTCTTCATCACATGACGCACCACCTCCAAATACACAGATAAGTTCTCGGCCACAACGTCTTCATGATTGAAACCATGATAAAAGCAAACAACAAGCTAAATACACTCCTCTTAACACACCACAGTTGGTCATTTTTCAAAAGGTTGAACATTTGTGAATATTACAACCACCAAGGTCAATGAACGTGCTCATGGAGAAATGCAGTATAGACAAATATTGCAATTACCACAAAGAGCCAGGACATTTAACGAATGGCTATCATTGTTTGAAAAAGAAGATTGAAGCAGCAGTCCAAAAGGGATATTTAGCGATATTTGTCATAGGCCCATAGCACCTCAACAATATCAAGGGATCCCACCTCGACAACAAGAAAGGTAGAAAGTAATCGACATGATTTTTCAGATCGATGAAATTCATCCCAAGAAGAAGTTGAAAGGATCCGTCATTCATGACGATTACCCGATGGTCATATCTCTCATGGTGGCAAATTACATGGTGAAGAGAACGTTGATAGACACTGTAGTTCGACGAACATCATCTATTATGAAGCTTTTCAAAAGATGGGATTGAAAGACGAAGCGATTGAAGTTGGCCAAATCCCTTTAATTGGCTTCTCAAGAGCAACAACATATGTATTGGGTACCATCAACTTACCGGTTCAATAGGGTCCAACTGGTATAGGAACAACCGAAGAAGCAACATTCATCGTTGTAGATTCTCCAAAGGCATAAAACATTATCTAGGGGAGACCTGGACTCAACATAATGAAGGCAAAGATAGATACCTTGGAAAACTCAATCAACATGTATGTTGGTGACAGATCATTTGCATAAAAAGGAGATGTACAAGTAGCTCATACTTGTTATATGATAACAATATCACAAGCACCTATACCTTTAGATGATACTGAGATATCGACTAAAGAAGACAAAATGGACGTAGTCACATAATTATAAGAGTTCCAAATTGACACACATCACCCAGAAAGGAAAATTTAGGTTGGCCGAAACCTACCTTCCCACGTAAAAGAGGAGCTAATAAAATTGACAAAACACAAAACAATTTTCGCATGGGGGAGCAATGATATGGGCTCTATCCCTTGTGATTTTGCAGAACATAAAATGGTCATAAACAACCAAGCCAAGCCGGTAATACAGGGGCAGAGATATCTGGCGCCAGAAAAGAAGGAAGCCCTAAAAAAAGAAGTACAAGAATTGCTTCAAGCAGGAATAATTTGAAGTGTGGACTTCCCTACTTGGTTGTCCTATCCAGTAATTGTACAAAAACTGAATGGTACATGGAGAGTTTGTATCGACTAGTCTGAATAAAGCAATACCAAAGAAACCATTTCCACTACCACGTATTGATTCGATGATGGATGCAACAGTCGGATACTCACTCTTTTGTTTCCTTGATGCATATAAGGGGTATCATCAAATTCAGATGGCAATGGAAAATGAAGACAAAACTTCCTTCCGCATACCAACAGGCTTATATTCCTACACAAGAATGCCTTTTGGCCTGAAGAATGCTAGGGTCGATTTCCAGGATATGACCAATCGTATGTTTGTTAATCAGATGGATTGAAAAATAGAACCCTACATCGATGATATACTCGTGAAGTTAAGCAAATTTGTCGATATTAGCTGATTTGGAGGAGTCATTCATAACAATGGCACAACATGGTGTAAAGATGAATCTACAAAAATGTTCCTTTGAAGTTGAAGTAGGAAAATTTTTGGGGTTTATGATTTCAAATTGTGGTATCGAGTCAAATCCATCAAAGATTAAAGCAATCATGGATATGAAGCCATCATCCATATTGAAATAATTGCAAGGACTCACAGGCCGGATTGCTACCCTCAACAGATTCCTAGCTAGATCAGGAGAGAAAGCAATGCCTTTTTATCAAGTACTCAAAAAACCTAAGCATTTGGAACAAAGAATGTCAAAATGCAGTTCGAACAATTAAAGATATATTTGGCTTCGCCACCTACATTAGTAGCCCTTACATTGGGCAAAACTTTATTTTTATACATGGCCATCTCTGATTCTGTCGTAAGCTCAATTTTATGAGCCAAACATAGGCTCACACATCAAGCCAACATATTACACAAGTCACATTCTTTTGGGAGCTGAATCTCGATATTCATCTTTAGAAAAACATGTTCTATCTCTCATTATGGCTAAAAGGAAACTGAAGCCATATTTTATATCACATACAATTATAGTTTTAAAGAGTGCTCCTATCAAGAATATTTTACATGAGCCAGATACGATTGGCCGACTGATGAAATGGACAATCAAGCTTTCAAGGTTCGACATTCAATTTAGCCCATGTAAAAGCACAAGTATTGGCAGATTTCATAGTAGAATACACAACAAATAGAAGTGATGATAATGTTTCGATATCATAGGATTCTACTTCAAAAATTTGTTGGCAGTTGTATATGGATGGCTTAGCGGCCAAAAATAACATAGGACAGGATTTGTCTTGATCTCTCTCGAAGGTACAAAATTCCTTATGCCTCGAAATACAATTTTCAACTCAATAACAATAAATCTGAATATGAAGCTTTTTTAGCTGATTTAAGGGTGGTCAAATCTTTACATATTGACAATTTATTAGTTCGGGGTGATAGTTAAGTAGTTGTTGCACAAATAAATGGTGAATGTGAAGCATGTGAAGAAAATATGAAAAAATACATGACCGAATCACTTAAGCTTTTCAAAATTTTCAATTACATCAAGGTAGAACACATTTTGAGAAGAGACATCACTATGGCCGATATTTTATCCGAGGTAATGGCGGTGAACACATCGAAGGTACATGGATCGAACCCTTGAAGAAGAAATCTATTGACAATGGAGATATTCTTATAATTGATACTGGCAAAGGATGGATGACACCATTTATACAATATATCCAGGATGGTACACGTCCATCAGAACTAGTCAAAGTAAAAGACATAAAGGCAAAGGCTTCAAGTTACGTCCTGAGCATTCTCTTGGATACTACTTAAGTGTGTTTTGATAGACGAAGGAAACTACATCCTTTGAGAAGTTCATGAAGGTATTTGTTATGCACACGTTGGATCTCGTAGCCTTACGAGAAAGATAATGACTCGATATTTTTGGCCAAGTATGGATGTCGATGCAACAAATTTGGTGAAGTCTTGCCGAAAATGCCAAATCCATGATAATTTACATCACATGCCGACATTTGAACTACACTCTTTGATTAACCCAATTCCTTTTTGTCAATGGAGCATGGATTTGGTCGGTCCATTCCCAAAGGCTTCGGGAGGTCGAGAATAATTTGTAGTTGCAGTCGATCACTTCACAAAATGGGTAGAAGCTAAGCCGTTAGCATCAATTACAGTCAAAAAGGTGAAAGATTTCTTCTATGAAGATGACATCACACGTTTCGGCATACCAAGAATCTTGATAACAGATAATGGAACTCAATTAGAAGCACAAGAGTTTCAAGAATTTTGTGAAGAATTACAAATTGAACATTGGTTTACTTCTATCAGCTATCCCCAAATGAATGGACTCGTAGAAGTAACCAACCGAATCATTGTTCAAGGATTGAAGAAACGACTAGATCAAGCTAAAATAAAATGGGTAGATGAATTACCCAATGTGTTATGGTCATACAAGACAATATCAGAACGAAGGAATCACCTTTCAACCTATGTTCCGGCATAGATGCATTAGTTCCAGTAGAAATCAACAGTCCTTCAATACGGCTAGAATATTTTGATGTTGAATCCAACAACTCAAAGTTAATCGAAAATCTCAATGTCTTTGAACTTACAAGAGACAAGATAATAGCTAAAGAATCATTATACAAAAGACACTTAGCCTCATCCTTAAACAAGATAAAACCATATTCGGCGGGGTGATTTGGTACTTAGGAAAAATGAAATTAGTAGACAAAACTACATAAAAAAACTTGATCCCACCTGGAAGGAACCATACATAGTTGATAAAGATAATAGAAATGGCAGTTATTGGCTAAAAAATATGGATGGAAAACATATGGCTCGTTCTTGGAATGCATAAAATCTAATGAAGTTTTATCCTTGACGTATATCTTTTTATCTATTTTTGATGTATCTTTATTCAGGATATTACAATAAACAAAGTGCTTCATATTCATTACAAACTTAGCCGTGATATATTATTATGTTCTATACATGTGATAAGGTATAATACAAACACCTATCCAATTTCCAAAGGCTTTTACACCAATACCTCAAACGACTTTTACGCCGATACTTGGCAAGGTGTTTGGCTGACACATAAAAATGCTTCTATGATGATACCTTCGATTCTTAAGCTGATACTTCAAAAGATTTCTAAGGCGACAGATAAAAAAAGACCCTTATATGCTAATACAAGTTAAAAAACCAACATTTGTAAAAATTTAAAGGCTTTCAAACAGATACTTAAAAAACAATTAGTATTCCGATGTGTCATTACAAAAAAATCAAAAAAACCTAAAGAGGCCTATACCAGGGATACTATTACATTTTATCAGTCTGACTGCCTTCATGCAATACATCACTCAAAAGGGACAAATACTGATAAATTGTGAAGGTTAAGATTTCATATGCCTATCAGCAGAAGACTCCCTTGCTTTTGAGATCACTGGCTCCTTAGATGCGATTATAGAAGCTTGATTTGCCTCTACAAGACCTGCATCATCCTCAACATATAGAGTGACATTGAAATTTTCACCACCTTGAATAGTCTCGACCATATCATCTTCTGTATCAATATCATCATTGTCTCCCTCTGAATCAACCACAAAGGCACCAAAGCCTTGGATTTCTTCTACATCTTCTTCACCTTCAGAATCAGGCCTTGATGATGGGAATCTTTTACCAGCCTCTTGAAATGAAAAGCCATCCGCCCAAGGATACATTGGCTCCACGAGCGATTTATTAACATACTCCAAAATATCTTCAAGAAAAACAAAGTCTGGATTTTGAGCATATATAGCATTGACACATGCCTACTAAACTCCAACAACAGTGGGCACAACAAACCTCTGCTGCATGTTCTTGCATTATTCAGATTTAAAAAATGTGTCTAAAACAGCTTTTTCTACCTTGGAGTTCAAGCATCCTTGCCCATCTTCATATCGCCAAATAAGTCAGTCATTATCTTTTTGAAAGGCACTCCGGGACTTCTTTTCGACTTTCAGTAAAGCTTTATTCTCCTTTAATTTAGCTGATGACTTCCAAGTTAGAAGCAGTTAAAGACTTGAGCTTGGCAGATAGTTCGTTCACAAAAGCATTGGCCTTACACAATTCTTGCTCCATGGCAAACCTCTCTTGTTCAGCTTTTTCAACTTTCTCTGAAGCAAATTTAGCCTTAGAATTCTCTTCTTTAGCACGATCTACAAGTTCTCAAACTCGTGACAGGGCCGACACCAAAAGAATAAAGAATTAGTAAGACATAAATAATTCCAACATTCATCCTATGAACTACCTGAACACTATGATGAAGTGAATCATCCATCACAAAATCAATAGACATTTGCTGCGTGTGTAGAACCTCGCCAGGTGGAAAGGCATTTGCCACAAACTTGATGCTATTTTCCGCAAAATCAATCTTGTCCGAAACCTTAATATCCCAAAGTGGAAAATAAACAAGCGAAACCTCAGGGATTTCTTCCGTTGTTTCTTTTTCACCGACAACATTATCTTCTAAAGAACAAACATTAGCAGCTTCCAGCGGATTAATGCTCGAAGTAGTCGAAGCCTTCACAAGCTTTCGATGAGAATGTTTCAGCCCAAATTCCCTCAACTGCACAACATGTTTTCAGTGAAGAGTCTTACTTGGAGTGTCTTGAACATATGAACCGTCAATCTCAGCCACAGTCCTACTCTTCTTGCTCACTTCTTCATCACCTGACTTCTCAGTAGGATCCTTCGCCTTCCCTATAACCCAATACACCACAGAACAGTCAGTTTCAAAAGCATAAGACATATCTTGAGGTATTACAGATACCATGTCATCATAAGAATCAAATGAATTATCATAAATACTAAAATCCTTATGTTTATGAGAAGCAGAACTTTGAGACAACATCCTTACTAGACTCATCACTACAAAAAGATGCAAATGAAACAATAGCACAATCAATGACAATTAAACATTAATACAAATACAAAGTATCAAAGATAGTTACAAAACATACGTAGCTTCCCCATGTGAATCGGCTCATCACCAGCAATCCCAGATTGCTCAAGAATATCTTTCGACTAATTTTCCAACATGACCAAAGTATACTGAAATTTCCCCAAGATGATAAATTCTTTACCGATTTGTGATTTCTCTATCAATTTACTTCCCCCAGGCCGATCATTACTGACCACTTTCCTTTCATCCTATTTAATCTCACGTCTCATCTCTTTGAATTCAAAATTTTCAATAAAGAAAAATTCCTTTTTCCACCAATGAACATTGGTGGGAGGAGACATTATATTTCCTAAACCCCCATGCTGAATTGAATATAAGAAACCCCTTCCTTCGACAGTCCTATACTTCTATAATAACATAAAACACTCTCGCCACAACTCCAAACAACCATGCAAACCGAGAGCATTACAGAATATAATAAAAGCTGTTGTAGCCCTAATCACATTGGATACTAGCTGACTCAAAGGAAGTTTAAAGTTTCTACAAATATCACGAAATCAATGGTGAAGAGTAGTCCAGCCTTAAGATGGGCGACATAACACATAAATGTACCTTTTGGCAGTTTATGCATCCTATCATGTGTTTCCGGCTGAATCAATTTGCATTCTTCCTGAATATCATACCTATCTCTGATATCCTCTAAATTTGATTTTTTAGCAGTCTCTTCTTTATATTGTGGAACTTTACCCTCATCAAAGGCTAATAGACTCGTATCCGCTTTTCTACCTACAGACTTCTTTTTCGGTTTTACATATAAAACAGTTAAAACTTTCATCTTCTTCATCAATATAGAGCAAATCAAAATTCACATTTCTGCATAAATACCTATTATAAGTGGGTCTCCCATTTATAATACCCACTTCCCCTATGTGAATAACCGTATCCGACTCATCATCAACCACAATACCCTTACCCTTATCTGCCATGGCTAAAAATCCAAAGACAAGAAACACAAAGTAATTCACAGAGGGAATAGCCAATTACATGCAGAATTAAAAGCTTCAATCAACAATGGTTATGCAATCTCAAAATTTCTTCAAAAATGCAATTCAAGAAAAAGAAGAAAACACCTACTCACGATCTGTAGAAACAACAAAAAACACTTGAAATTAGATTACAAACACAAGTCACCGTTTGATGTCGCACAAGATTTAGAAACGAAGCAATATTTCCCTTACAGAATACTTGCTTCAACGCAGAAAGCACTCACAGAAATGACAAGAATAAAAGGAAAAACCAGAAGAGCTTTTTCGTATAGCGCTAAGGAAACTGAAGTGAAAAGCCCAACTTATTTTCTTTTAGATAAAAATTCAAAAAATTTACCGATTTGCGTGAAACTAAATAATCAATTTACTTATTTTTCTTTGAACTCTTTTCATTTACTACATTACACTCCCACAGATCCTGTTCCATACACACATAAATAATATCTTATAATAATATTTTTGTCTCCTTTTAACAAATTTAATTATTATAATCGTTCAATTTATTTATTTTTATAAATGTTTATAATGTACAAATACACTATTTTATATTTTATTTATTTAATTTTTGAAGATGCTTGTAATATATAATCATACTAAATTCCCTTTGTATTTATTTATTTATATAGTGTATAAATATATTAATTCTATTTAACTTATATTTATTAGTACAATATTTAATAAAATAAGAATTTATTAATTGCAAAAGAACAAAACTCTAATATCAATCTTGTGTCGGATTAAAGAGAAACAGATTAACTACCTATCAAAAAATTTATAATCAAAATTAACAGTTATCTTTTTTTTTTTTCTCTCTTAGTAGCTTTCAAAAATTACATTTTTCCTCTCTCTTTTATTAACGTTGGCATTGGAATAGATATTAGGAAACATCCCCTCCCTAAGACCCTGAGGCCTTTATTCTTTGTAAGATCCTTGAACGACTTGATTGGTGATCTAGTCAAAATCCAACCGGACTCTGTTGGCAAAATTCCTGCTAAATCAATGTAGATCTTTTTGTGTGTAAGGGAGGTAATCTACACTTTAAAAAGCTCATCAATTTGACTTTGAATAATAATAAAAAAAAAGGGATTAGAAAAAGAATAAAAAAGATTCAGAGTCAAGAAGAAAAGTTTGAAAAGGATTCAGAAAGGGATAAAAAAGAATCAGATGATAAGGATTCAGAGTCAGACGAAGAGGATTCAAAAAAAGATGAAAAAGATTTCAGAGTCAGATGAAAAAGAATAAAAAAGAAGAAAAAGAATCGGATGAAAAAGATTCAGAGTCAGGAGAAGAAAAGGATAAAAAAGATTCAGAGTCAGATGACAAAGAAAAGGATGAAAAACATTCAGAATTAGATGACGAAGAATCGGATGAAAAAGATTCAAACTCATCATTCTCTTCTCTTCTCTTCACTCCTTGGGTTCTGAAGAGTCTCCTGAAGGCCCGGATGGTGAAATGCCTGTATCAATCCAATCAATGGAAACACCATAATCAGTCAGATGAGAAAGAAAGAGGCAATGCCAATGATAAAGGTTAAGAAAATACGTGAATCGACTGATTACCCTTCAGTTTGCTTCGAGAGTATTGATCCTGTTCTGAAGTCCAAAAACGAAGTATCAATTGATGCAGCTCTTGAAGCATCTATAAAAGGCACAAATGAACGAGCAAAGACTGCACAGAGCATGGCAAAAAAATTAGCCAACACTCCAGGAACTCCTGCCGAAATAGCCACCATCCTCAAATTTTGCATGGAAAGATATGATGATGCTCTTGACACTTTTCAGAGAGCAGTGGAAGCAAATGATGCTCATGATGTTAGCACCATGAACACTATGCTCAGTGAAGTTATCACAGATATTGGAGACTGCAATGATGAGTTTTCTATGATTACAGCCCTTCACCATTAGCTGAAATGGCAGATAAGTTGAGACCCATGACAAGCAATTCTCTTGCTATTGCTTCCCAGCTTAAGAACTGATTACAGAAACATTTGACTTTGCAAACTACTTCTGTAAAATTGTTTCTCTTGTCTTCTAAGAACAATTAAAATTTTTTTCTGCCAAACTCTATAGAATGTTGGATTTTGTAAGTAAGATTACAATATAGGTTTCTCTTTTTTCCCTCTGATTGAAAGAAAATGAAGGTATTCAGATGTCTTGAAAGCTATACCTTTTGGCTATGGATTGTATACTATCGCATGCAGTTCATGAAGGATCTTTTTGCTGGAGTTGTTCTTCACATCAAACTTCAGACTTGGGAATTACTTTGAGAATGAATCTGAATCAAAGCTATAAATGCAGGGAACTAGGTAAGAACTACAAAACCATTAATAAACAGGAATGAATTATCAGAATTGAAGAACAAGTAAAATTCCACATTTTAGAGGTTATCTGTTTGAAGGACTAACCATTTGACCAGTGGAGAGAGGCATATATGAAACATTTGAATCCAAATTGGATCTTTGCATGCCAAACCATTTCCTCCTGCTGAACATACACAAACATCAAACTAGAGGTTCAATATGATGCATATTGTACTTGTAACAAAGGAAAATCAAAGCATTTTTTTTTTTTACACCCACCCCTCTCCTAACCCTCTTTATACCTCTCCCCCCGAGGATCAACCCCACTTATTCTCGACGTGTTGAATTCGATCCTCGACATATCTCGAACTTGAGACCTCCAAGTTCCAAGTGTTGCTACTTACCACTAAGCTACGGGTTCGAGACCTCCGGATCGACGTATCTCGAACTCAAGACCTCCAAGTTCGAGACCTCTGGTTCCAAGTATTGCTACTTACCACTAAGCTCCGGGTTCGAGACCTCCGAATTCCGGGTTCGAGACCTCTGAATTCCAAGTGTTCCTACTTACCACTAAACTAGCAAGACTTGACAACTCAAAGCACCCTCCAAATTCCAAGTGTTCCTACTTACAACTAAACTAGCAAGACTTGACAACTCAAAGCATTTCCATAATGTATTTTGATAAGACACTGCTTAATCAAAATCAAACACCATGTAATGCTATGAACTCAATAATATATAATCTGAACCATTATCTTTGGTAACACAGAAATCTTGCAAAGGCAAGGCAGTCGCAAGATGTAAGATCCAGAAAGGCCAAGGTGTTTTTCTCAACTTTGCCAAAAAGAAAAGCAGCCAAGAAAAAGGGTACTTTAAGATGAAGTTATTCAAAAAAGGATAGAATGAATATCCCTTTTGCAAAAATTATCCTATTTATTGTTAATCAGTTGTGTATGCAACTTAAGCAAAGTCAGTGCGTACAGATAAGATCTTCTTGAATAGCACACCATCAAATCAGCCTGAAATTTTCCAGTGAATCATAAAACTTTATAAACAGGTTCAACTATTCATCATAACAAGATTGTGTAACTAAAATAAAACTTCTATACATAATTGTTTTGCTTAGAACTGGCAACATTATCTATTAGTATTGAAGTCCAATCCAAATACCAAATTGATAAATCAAGATTTCATTTGGCAACATGCTGCACATCGACGTTATTTGCTATCCAACAATCTATAACATGACTGAAGGGTAAAATATAGCCTCTCCTATGCATCACCTTCTTTCCCTCTGTCAATTTCCATGAGATCATTCATTCAATATAAAACATACTACATCTACGACTCATCCGTGAAGAATGCACCATATCCACCGGCTTTCATAAATTTTTTCAACAACAACACTACAATGGCAATTGTAAGGCCAATGGCTGCCCATGTGAACAAGCGATCATCAGCCTGCCTTGGAACCCTATGTTCAGGTCTTGGCAACAGGAGCTGATCACTTGAGTGAGTTGCAGGGAGTGGTTGTGGAATCTGAGCAGGATTTGCATCATGAGGAACTTCAGGTGGTTGCTCTTCAATGATCCTGTCAGTTGAAGATGGATCTTGAACGGCTTCCTGAGTAGCATCACCATTAGCATTTCTTGGGCTCCCATCAACTTCACCCTCTTTCTCAGTAGTTGGACCTTCAGAAGCCTGAGATGAGCAAACTTGAGGAACTGGAGGAGCCTTGCTCAACATGTACTCATGAATCTACACAAAAAGATGCACTTTCAGCATGACTACATGCAGTTACACACACAAGAGTATCAAGAAAGAAATTGGAATAGACCTCATCAATCAGTTTCTGCCGTTCGGGAGTCCCAAATCTAGGAGCTGCATCACGAGACTTAATTGCAAGAGCACGCCTTTCTTCCTTCGTATAGTCCAATGATCCCAAAGCACCATTTGGACTAGTAGGCATAAAAGCTATTAGTGCAACCAATGCCGTCCGAACTTTTAAAGCCAGAGAAATAACACGTGTGAGACTTAAGTATGAAGATATACCAAAAGGCAAGGACAGATTTGTTTATGTTAGATGAGCAGTAAAAGCAGCTATATGATCATGAAGAGATTACTTTCCCCATTTTTTTTTCCCCTCCCCCTTAAACATACTTAAACCCCCACTTGAAAATAGGATACACTAACATGAACAATGAAAAGAAGACTACCACTCCACGATGGCTGCCAATGCTCAGGGTGGTGATTTGAAATGCTCAAGCAAATCTTTGTTTGGGTTTCAAAACGTCCATTTGGCTGAAAGAGAGATAACAAAGCATTGAATAATCAGATAATAATAAGAAGGTAAAAGAACAGGACAGGAAACCAAATAATGATCTCTCAGGTCATAAATTTAAGTTAAACCCACTACTTGTATTGATTTCTTTCAGCAGTTGAAACAACTGTACTAGCTTAATTGCAGGAAAACGGGAAACAAAAGGGAGAAATAAGAAGCTCACCGTCAACAGCATAAATGAAGGTGGTTTGAAGGGATATTCAGAGGGCAATTGAATTCTTCCATGATATATGCCTCCCTCAAACTCTGTATCACCTGGCCCCCTGATTGCAAACTGCCACTCAAATATGTTTTCCTAACATATACAAAAATCATCAGCGTCTGAAACTCCAATCCACGATTCTATCATCTAATCATAAAATTTAGGGAAAAATAAATTAACAACTACAAAAGTTTGTGTTGCAAACACAATACCTTGGCCAATACATAGGCAAGAACAACTCTTTTCCCCCTTTTTTCCCTCTCTTTTCCTTTCTTAAGGATCAGTTATTACCCGAAATTGCAGATTCAAAACTATTTCAATTCCATCATCTAATCATAAAAGTTAGCATATCAAACAAATTAACAGCTATATAGCTTGTGTTGTAAACACAATACCCTGCCAACACACATGCAAGTACCACTCTTTTTTATCTTTTTTCCTTTCTCAGGGATCACTATACCCAAAATTGCAAATTCAACACTATCCAATATAAAAAATGGTGGCCTTCTATATAGAAAAATCCGAAAACACCTTACTTCAGTTTAAGGTTCTCCCCTCGTCTAGCATGAACCTTAACAAATCAGTAATCAAACCAACCACAACATATTGAATTTATTATTTTTTTTTTTCGAAAAATCTAAAATTTCCATCGACAACCCGCCAAAAGCAACCCACGATACATAACAAACGAAAAAGATCCCACCTTGAAATCACACAACCATCCCCAACATCTCATAGACCATTACACCAGAAAGAAAATTTATTAAAACTCACAAATCAAACCCGAAATTGAAAAACTTCATGAAACCGAAAGATGATCAAAACCCCAAAAGAACGAATCTAAAAAAAATCAAACCCAATGTTGACAACTTCATGAAAATTGAACCATGGTCAAAACCCAGAAAAAAAAAAATTAAAATTCAAAACAAAAGGCCATACCTCAAGAGGTAGGCTCATGAAATCATCCGAAGGATTAGATTGCATCTCTTTGACCTCTTGCAAAATCCTCTTAACAGCAGGATTCTTCCGATTATATTTCTCCTCTGACATCTTTTCCAATTTCTCTAATCCCCACCGCGGATCCAACCACACCCTAATGATTATATATAATTATCCTATTCCTCCAAGTTCAGAAAAGAAAAGAAAAGAAAAATGGAGATAGTGAGCTCTGGACAGAAAGGATTTGCTATATTTTGGCTCGGATGAGAGAAAAGGCTTGGGTAGAAATTGACACGTCATTGAAGCAAAATATTTGGTGACGTGGACTTGTATAATTGGTCGAATTTAACGGGCTTCGTTTTTGGTTGGCCTTTTATTTCTTTGTGTGAAAAGAAAGAAGGGGTCAGGGAATCTTATTTGGACTTCTACGGCCCAGACAGCATGCTACTATGGTCTGCATTGAGCCTGTAAATACATCAAAGAATTCCGTTTTTTTAGGGTCTAATTAGTAATTACACACCCTCTGTAACAGAATATAATAATTATTTCATTTGTATTACATGATGAATTGTTTTGTAATTATGAGCATTTTTTAAAAAATAAATAACAAGCAAAGGGAAAGAAAAAATAAAATTTTTTGATATAATATAATTATATTTAGTGACTAAAAGATGTAGAGGCATTGATTAATGTAAGACCATCTTAAGGGTCCGATTGTTGCTATGTTATCGTCCCAGTTTTGATGGAGTTCCCTTTGCTCTTTTTTTTTTCCTTTCAAATTGGTCTAAAATCACATTAATTGCAAGTTCAAGAAAATAATGGAGAAAAAAGGGATCATGGTTGGCCTTTGCTATTATTTTATTTGAAGTTGTCGGTTGACTTGAATACCAGAAGAATAATCATGAGTTTCTTCAATCCGAATGACAATATAGTATCAAACAGGTGAGTTCCAAATTGCCATAATCAATGTAGAAGAGACACAGGTTTTCCCACAAGGACATCTGGGTAAGTCTTATTCTTGTTAATTTTGAAAAATGGCCTTCATTGTTTTTAAAAGAATATACCTAAAGGCTATTTATGGATTTCAAGATTTTATCAAACATAAAGTTTTGAATTTTTCCTCTTCTAGTTCAATTATCTAAAAGATTTCAAAGGTTTCCCAGGATAACGATCCTTGCATGGAGATGTTCAGTTCCCAAAGGTTTGATTTTTCAAGATTTCCTGAAAGGTATGGTTCTTCAAAGGGTTCTGAGATTCAAGATGGCGGGTTAGGGTTCAAGAATGAAGCTACCTTTGGAAGTGAAGACTGGAGAATGTCCAGAGAAATCACATCACTGGGTTCTGTTCTGAAGTTCAATCAGGAGCAAGAAAACACAACTGAGGGAACTGATCTCTTCTCCAAAGATTTGCAGGCTTTTGCAGATATCGGTTGTTACAATGATTCTTTCTTTGATATCATCTCTAGCTTGCCATTTCAATCCTCTGGGGAAGTTTTATCTGGAAATGAAGAACTTTTTGAATTCAAAACAAAAAGTTTAGTTCCAGAATCCCTCAAGATTCTGAAAGACTACAAAAGCAGGTTCAGAAGATTAAATACTCCCAAGAGAAAATTGCCTTGCAGGTATGACCAGGTCTACGCTAATGTATGTGGGCAAAAATTATCTGTAGTTGAGACTATAAAGTTGGCTGCAGAAAAGATCATCCAAGGCTCTTTTCAAGGTGGTGATGAATCCATGGTATTGAGTCATCCTTATGCGAGTTCATTTCTGGGCTACTCAGAAGAGGATAATGAAGATGTGCAACTGGTAGAATATCTTCTAGCCTCTGCAGAAAAGATTGGGGAGAACCAGTTCGAGCGAGCAAGAAAGCTGCTTGATGAGTGTGATAAACTGAGTTCTGGCAAAGGAAAGGCTGTTGAGAGGGTAGTGTACTATTTCTCAGGAGCACTTCATGAGAGAATTGATCGTGAAACAGGAACCGTTACTCCTAAAGGTTTGGGAAGGAAGCAATCTTTAGATATTATAGACTCATTAATGGGACTAAGCCCAGATCTTGTTGCAATGCAGAAGTATGTACCTTTCTCTCAGGTCTGCCAATTTGCTGCAGTTCAAGCTGTACTAGACCATGTGGCAGATGCAAGAAAGATTCATATTATTGACATGGAGATCAGGACAGGAATGCACTACACAATCATGATGCAGGCTCTTGCAGCTCGATCCCAAGTTCCCGTGGAATATCTTAAGGTAACTGCATTAGGTACCAGGTCGAAAGACAAAATTGAGGAGACCGGAAGAAGACTGGAAAACTTTGCACAGTCCTTGGATTTGCAGTTTTCCTTTAACATAGTTATGGTGGAGGATATCCTGGAACTCAAAGAAAACCTTCTTGAGTGCAATGCTGATGAAGCAGTAGCAGTCTATGCTGAATACTTTTTCATCTTCTTGATTGTACATCAAGAAAGACTGGAATCATTAATGAATGTGATCAAAGCTATTAGCCCTCGAATAATGGTTATCATAGAAGTGGAGGCAAACCATAATTCTCCAGTTTTTGTGAACCGTTTCATTGAAACACTTTTTCACTTTGGTGCATTTTTTGATTGCTTGGAAGACTGTCTGAAGCATGATGAAGCAAGTAGAGCATTTACAGAAGCAATTTACTTCAGTCAGGGAATACGGACTATTGTGGCAGCTGAAGGGAAGGAAAGGACAATACGACATGTGACATTGAACGTATGGAGGGTGTTCTTTGCACGATTTGGCCTAGTCGAGGTAGATTTAAGCATGTCTTCCATATATCAAGCAAATTTGGTGCTAAACAATTTTCATTGTGGAAGTTCTTGCAGATTGGAAACGGATGGTAAAAGCCTAGTTGTTGGGTGGAAAGGAACACCAATACATTCACTTTCTTCTTGGAAACCTAAATATCATCATACTTAGTAAAATTTTCAAACTTTAGACCTTTCTGATTATCCCATCACTATTACCTGTGACTCTATATATATCTCTAAAAATCTCTGTTTCTTCCTTGTTACTCATGTCAACTTGGGAAAATCCAGTGTTTTGTCATGTTCTCTTCAAAGTTGTAATTGATAGATTGAAACCTCAAATGGGGAAAAACATTCATTTATGTGTTGATAATGTTGGCAGTTCTTTACCACGTTTTCCAATTTCTGATATGCTAGCTCTTAATGTTGATAGTATTTGGCATTTTGGCAAAATTTTAGCAACATTCAATCAATCAATTACTATGATTGTACTTTGAAAATAATTGGTTTTCATTCTTTCCGTACCTGCAGACTTTTTTTTTGGATGCAGACGAGTGCATGGCGGACTAAATATGCTTCCATTTGACTTTTTCTGTCAAGTAAATTAGTTATTCTGCTGTTTCTGAATCATGTGATCTTGTCCATAGGCTTCTGCCGGCCTAAATGAATAGTCCAAATGCATAATATATACAAGTTTCTTGGTTACTACATTGTTCATATTCATAGGCCTGCATTAAGCCGCCTGAATCTTAAAAATTTTGTAAGCTTGAGTAACCAGCTGATGCCATTCAGTAGCTTATTCCAATGTAGAATTCTTCCCTTCATCCCATAAACAATTGGTAATTACAAAAGGAGATCTCAGTTCCTTTTCAAGATCACATTTTTATGTTTTGAGTTAATAAAATCTCTGTTTGGAGGATTATATAATTTACTTCCTCCTGTCCTCCAACATGCATTATGTCATTTCCAGAGCTATTGTATGAAGTTTCTTGACTGGATCCTTTTCAAGTTGTAATCTTGTGTCAGTTCAGACCTAATGGGTTTGAAAGAAGAATGCATCACTCTGGGAAAGGCCAATCACTCAGAATCTTTGATGGGCATGATCCAGAACATTAATCCCTGATGGGAAATTGAATCCTCAATGGATCCTGATGAAGATTTACTTATCGATACATATTCCCGATCGCTGGACTGGAGTATGATTGACGTAGAACAAGTGTCCGACATATTTTTGGAGCAATTAGACTGTGTTAAATCTAAACAAAAGAAATAATTTCCTAATTTGATCAGAAAGTTTTAATAGTTTACTTGATTTTTATTTTAATTAGTTTTAGTAGTTTATTTGGTTTTTATTTCCTAATCTGATTAGGAATACAAAAACTTCTACTAGTATAAATAGGGATGTATGTCTAAGGGCTATTCATTTAATCAATTATCAATAATATTTCAGAGTTTTTCTCTCTTTCCTTATGGACTTAAGGTTGTTCAAGGATTTGAATGTTTTCTCGTTTGGACTAGTACGCTAACTAGTCTCTCTTGTATATTCCACTGCTTCAAGTGATATCAGAGCCAGGTTTTGCCTGGATCAATGGCACAAAGCAAGATGACACACCCATTGACGTTGCTTGTGGGTTTTCTGATCTTCAGGAGATGGTGACGAATCACCAAGCATAGATCACGGAACTCTGTGATTTCATAACCGGGATCCGTGATGCGATGCAATTACTGACCATCAACATCAACCAAGGAGCAGGGAGGGTTAACGGGAATCGCGTGATGAGAATCGCCCAACGCCGCCCCTTTGACCTTCATCGGGATCGTGCTGAGGGATTTGCCCAACGCCAACCCGTTGAAAATCAAATTGCTGTCAGAAGTCAGCCCCATCATGTTTCTGACAGCGAGCTATCCGGATTTGAAGAAGAGGTTGAAGCCATACCGAAAGGAGGCCAACAGAGATAGAATCAAATGGTTTGACGACTACCGTCTGAAGGTGGATCTGCCCTTTTTTAGCGGTAATCTTCCTATTGAGGAATTTTTAGATTGGATCTCTGAAGTCGAGAGATTTTTAAATATGATGGATGTGTCTGAATCGAAACTATGGTTCCGTATAAATTGAAGAGTGGTGCTGCAGTTTTGTGGGATCAATTGCAGGCCAAAAGACAAAGGCAAGAAAGGATTCTGTGCAAACCAGGCGCAAAATGAAACAATTACTGATGAACAGATTTTTACCCCAAGATTATGAGCAACAACTATTTCATGCCTATCAGAATTGCAGGCAGGGGTCAAAAACCGTGTATGATTACACAGCTGAATTTAATCGATTGGCTGATCATAGTAATCTAAATGAGCTGGAAGGGCAGCAAGTTGCTAGATATCTCGATGGGTCGCGACCCTCTATTCGAGATCAGATTGGATTGCAGATATTATGAGACGTGGATGAAGCCCATAATATGGTGTTGAAGGCGGAGCAGAAGGAGCACAAGTTGACTTATTCCGGGTACCGTTGAGGTGCCAATAAGCCATCTTGCTCGGCTCAAGAAAAAGGAAACGCCACACAAGCCGCAATTCCTACCATTCAGACGAAGAACACAACTGCTGAGGGACCAAGGGCCGGAGGGGGTGCTCAAGCGAGTGGCACCACAAAACCACCCCTAAGCTTCCCAACCCATATGCTAGGTCCACATTGGGCAAGTACTTTAGGTGTGGTAAACTGGGTCACCAATCCAATGAATGCCCCGATTGAAATCTACACTTACTGATGGAAGAAGGCAACAAGGCCGAGGGGTTTGCGGAGGATTGGCAAAGGGAATACAAAGGGGTTGATTTTGCTGAGAAGGAATGAGAGAGGGTGAATTGAGTGGTGCAGCGATTGCTATTCGCACCAAAGATGGAAGACAACAAGCAATGTCACAACATATTTCGATCAAATTGCTCAATTAACAAAAAAGTTTTTGACTTGATTGTGGATAGTGGAAGTTGTGAAAATTTTGTGGCGAGGTGGCTAGTGGAGCATCTAAAGTTGCCAATGGAACCTCATCCCGCTCCTTATGGCATCGGCTGGATCAAGAAGGGACCCGTGGTAAAAGTAATAGAAATCTAAAAGCTTCCTATTTCAATTGGGAAATTTTATAGATCTACTGTTACTTGTGATGTCATTGATATGGATGCTAGCCATGTCTTATTGGGAAGGCCGTGGCAGTATGATGTAGATGTGATATATAGGGGTCGTGAAAATGTCTATTATTTTAATTGGCAAGGTTATAAAATTGTTATGGGACCTATTGGGCGAAAGGAGTCTGTAAGACTGCCTCAAGAAGAGGGGTCATCATTTCTAACTGTTGCTAGTTGCGAAGATGAGTTTGTAACAGATTTCAAGGAGTCCAAATAGGTTTATGCCATGGTTGTGAAGGCATTAGTAGTAGAGGATAAAACAGAGGTTGTTGATATTTTTGTGCCATCAAAGATACAACCTTTATTGGAGGAGTTCAACGAGTTAGTCACTGATGACGTGCCTAATGAGCTCCCTCCCATGAGCGACATTCAGCATCAGACTGATCTGGTGCCTGGGGCGAGTTTGCCTAATCTACCACACTACCGAATGAGTCCGAAGGAGAGTGAAATTCTAAGGGAAAAGGTGGAAAAGCTGTTGAAGAAGGGATATATTCGAGAAAATCTAAGTCCATGCGGTGTTCCAGCCTTATTAACACCAAAGAAGGATGGAAGTTGGCAAATGTACGTGGATAGTCGTGTCATTAACAAAATCATAGTGAAATATAGGTTTCCCATATCGCGACTTGACGATATATGCTGGACATGCTGGATGGGTCAAAGTGGTTCTCCAAGATTGATCTACAAAGTGGATACCATCAGATTCGTATCCGACCGAGGGACGAGTGGAAAACTATGTTCAAGACCAAGGATGGCCTTTATGAGTGGCTTGTCATGCCATTTGGGCTTTCTAATGCTCCAAATACATTCATGAGGGTGATGACTCAGGTCTTGCGACCATTCATTGGGAAGTTTGTCATTGTATATTTCGACGACATCCTTATCTACAGCAAAACAGAGGAAGAACATATGGATTATGTACGCCAAGTTTTGGTTGTTTTGCAGGAAAACAAATTGTACATTCAACTTAAGAAGTTCAGTTTCTTGACTCGTAGCTTATTATTTCTTAGCTATGTGATGAGTTCTGAAGCCATACATGTGGATGAGGATAACGTTTGAGCCATACGCGACTGGCCTGCTTCGAAAAGTGTGACAGAAGTTTGGAGTTTCCATGGCTTAACTATCTTTTATCGTCATTTTATTTGAAACTTCAACACTATTATGGCTCCAATCACAAAGTGTTTGAAGAAGGGCAAGTTCATGTGTGAAGACGTGCAAGACAAGAGCTTTGCTTTGGTGAAGGAGAAATTGAGTATTGCACCAGTCTTAGCGTTACCTAGGTTCGACAAAATTTTCAAAGTTGAATGTGACGCTAGTGGCATTGGTATTGGAGCTATGTAGTCCCAAGAAAAGATGCCGATGGGGTTCTTTAGTGAGAAGCTGAATGACACACGGCAGAAGTGGAGCACCTACGACCAAGAGTTTTATTCTGTGGTTCGTGCTCTCAAGCATTGGGAGCATTATCTGATTCAAAGGGAGTTTGTGTTGTATACAGACCACCAAGCGTTGAAGTTTGTCAACAGTCAAAAGAAACTAGATAGTATGTATATTCGATGGGCCACTTATCTACAGAAATTTCCTTTCACCATTCTGCATAAGTCTGGGGCTACTAATCACGTGGCTGATGCTCTAAGCCGACGTGCTCACCTATTGATAACCTTAGCCCACGAGATTGTAGGTTTCAAATACTTGAAGGAACTATTATGTTGTTTGCATGATTATACTGCTAGATTGTGGGGTTTGCATGATTATACTGATAGGGTTTAAATATTATGTTAAGATTGATAAATCCACAGGTAGCAACTATTGTTTAAATGAGATTTGGCAAACAACTTTATTTCACGATAGAGAATTGTATGAATCAAATTGCATGAATTAAAGTTACTTTGTTTATGCGATTTGACGTTGGTAATGCCTTCATACATATACAATTTAGTTGACTAAATGCATCGTTCGCTACGACGTAAGTTTAATTGATTAGATTAGGGATTTTATTTCTCGTCACGAAAAGAGATCTATTTAAAGGATAGGAATTTGAGCGTCAAGAAAAATTCTAAAATCAACTATTTAATTGTGTTATTTGATCAATGATTGACCCCTTAGCAATTGACTTACGGATAGTTTCTTGTTAATACTTTTCTCATCTATATTCTCCTTTTTAATTTAGCTTCTTTGTTGATTTTATTTTATAAACTCTTTCAAAAATTCCTAATTTTTGTTACTTATTAATTGGTTTTATTTAAACTGAGATTCAATTCCTTGTAGGTTCGGCCCTACTTGCCCTAACTACATTAGTTTTGGTAGATAGGTTTAATTTGTTCGTGTTACGACGGATGGCCAAATTTTGGTGCCATTGCCAGGGAATTGTTATTAAAGTTTAAATCTGTCCAATTAACCTTTTTATTTTTATTTTTTTTATTAAAAAAAATTAGAATTCCACCTCTTTTTGTTTTGATGATTTTGTTGTTACTAGTGTGGATAATCTTAAGTCGATGGATAATAATTTTTTTTATTTTGTTTGGAATGGTGACTACATGGAATCATATACTGGGTCATGGGAGCAATATCATAATTTTCCACAATATTTTAACCCATCTGGTTCTGGTTTGATTCTTGTTCTTCAATTCCATATCCTCAATCTTTTGATAACCAGGTTTTCAGATTGTCCAATTCTCATTACCCTTCAAATCACAACCAAAAGCATTCCCTTGAAGATAGGATCAAAGAATTAGTAACCAATACCCTCTTCTTTCAGGAGGAAACAATATCAAGTCTGCGAAATTTAGAAGACCAAATAGGATATCTTTCTTCTGAAGTTAGAGCTCTATTTTCTCAAAATCCTCCCTATCAATTTCTAGGTCCTGAAGAGGAAAATTTCAATGATAACTTTCAAGCACCAGATTTAGTAGATAACTAAATTTTGCTTAATGACAACATTCCTAGCAAAATCGAGCATCCATTAGAATTCCATTGTCCTTCATTTGAAATCCATCTACCTTTTACTCAAAGTCTCATCCAACCAAATAAAGAGGAAATTTCTAAGGAAGAGAAAATAGAAGGAAGTCCCGATGATTTTATATTTATACATGATATTGATGGGTTTTATGATATTAAATTTACAAATCTTCCTTTATTTTCTGATAATGATTCCCTATATAAGAATTTATTTGCAGAATGTCCAACGATAGAGGAATCATGGATCCACATGGAGCATACGCTTAAGGAATTATCATTTATGCTTCCACCATTCCATGAACGAGAAGGAATTGGATAACAAGTGGATAACGTCGAGTCAAACGATGTTAACCAAAGGCGCTTTTGGGATTCAACTCAAGAATAAGATTTCTTAATTTATTTCTTGTTTTCTTTTCATTTTTTTTAGTTATTTATTCATTTTTATATGTTTAGGATATAACTCCATTTCAAATTTTTAGAAAATAATCAAAACGAAATGAAAATGGAAGAAAACTTAAGCTGGCACAGGACATCCAGCATCGGACAGTGCGCCGAATCAAGGATCGGATTCTCTCGGGAATGAATGCAAAGGCCATCCGATGCCGGACACACCCATAAACCCGATTTTAACCCACTTTTCCTTTCTTTTCTTTCATTCTTTCCTTACCAAATTTGAATTCCTCTCTCCCTCTCCTCACAAACCTGAAACCCTACCTCTTTCCCCTCTCAATTCTTCCACAAATCTGCCATTACTTTCCTTCTTCCATTAACTTCATTTCATTATTTCTTTCTCTCTCTTCACCATTCTCACTCCCATTTTGCCACCAAAACCTCACAACCTAGTTGCACATTTTTAATACTTGTTGATTCAACCACTTGCTAAGGATGCTTGGTAAATTTGTTCTTTAACCCTCTTTTTATTTAGTTTTATTAGTTTTTGTTAGTTTGACATTGCATTGTATTTTATTGTGATTTTTGGAGGAGAATGGGCATTCGTTTATTGGAGAATGTTGTGTTGAAGTTGTGATTGGATACTTGTTATTGCATTCTCCTTGTTTTCTTGTGATATAGGGAGTTCAAATTTGTTGTTAAAATCATTTATTTCTTGAAAAAAATTTGAGTGCATACCAAGTGTTTGTAAGAATGTCTAGGAGAGAAACGAGGTCTAGCTCATATAGAAGAGAAGCATCTCCACATCCACCACACAGTTTGCATAACTTGGGATGCAACTCAATCATTGGCTTGATGCTCACGATGCCCGCCTAAATTCGTAGGTGGAGCTTCTTCGTGTGCTCTCTCATATAGAGTGACTATATCTCTTCCCTCTTTGTCTTTTTCTTTTATATATTTATTGTCATTGAAGACAATGCAAACTTCAAGTGTGGGGGTGTTGTTGTCTTTTATTTGTTTTTGTGTTATTGCTTGTTTTGATGTTTAGGATAGTTTGTTTTTATATTTTTGTGGCCAATGATATAATTATAATCTTCGAATTGGACATGAGATAGTTGAAACCTTTTGTGTTTGATATTATTTGTACTTCTCTTTCATTCTACAAATCCCAAATGTCTTTTTGAACTAAATTTCACACAACTTTGCTAATTGAAGCCTGAAAACTTGACTTTGAATCTTGCATAACCTTTAAAAATTTTTTCCATAAAATCTTCATGAATCTTTTTACGTTAAAAAGAAGGATTGATTGAAAGGGTTGTCTTGATTTGGAATTTCACTGTAACCTTATTTTCTATCACTCTAAAACTTGTCTTTACATATGTTTGAGACGAAATCCATAGAAACGTTATTAACTCGGGGATGACATGAGGCCTTCTTTGACTCGTTTGTGCCTTCTTTAAGTTTACCCTTTTACATTATATCCCTTGATCCTTATTTGAGACTAAATGAGAATAGTTTTCTAACTACTCTATTTTTTTGATTTGAACCTCGTTATTTACTTTTCTACTTTATGTTTTAAATGTTTTTAAGAGAATAGTGGTCATGTTCTTTTGAACTCATTTTTACATGACTTGAAGATGAAAGGTGAATAATTGAAGGAGAATGAAGGATACAAGGAGAGTTATGAAAAGAAAAAAAGAGAAAAGGGAAAGTGTTTTGATTAGTAAATAATAATAATAATAATAATAAAAGAAGTATGAAAAAGAAAAGAAAAATGCTCTATTAGATAGAAAAAAAAAAGGGGAAGAAGAAAGAAAGGAAGAGCAATAAAAGGAGTTGGTGACAAAATGAGATTATTGATTCATTTTGATAATTGTGATATGAGTTTTGGCCTTAAATTTTGAACTTATCTATTCTCTCATATTATATTTTGTTACCCTTATCCTTCGTTTGTGGCCAAATTCCAAAAGCCTAACATTACAAGCCAAAAGTTCTATTTGACCCGAGTAGACCTGTTTCTATCATTAGTGGAGAGTGTGTGGGTTGACAAACTTATGGTAGTAATTTCTTCTTTAAAGGCTTCTTGTGTTTTTATTGAGATAATTTGATTTATTGTTCTTATCTTTGGTTTAATTCAAATGATTTTCAAAACTTGAAGATTAAAAGATTTTTGGTTATGTTAGATAAAGAATTGAGTATATCTTGCCTAAATTATGTAAAGTTGTCACACACTTTATGCACTTACTTGTTTTAATGGGATTTGTGGTTTGGTTAAGAAGAGATAATAATTGATTACATATTTTTGTTTCACGTTTTGTGTTTGATTTGGAGATCACAATATGAGGTCTTACGTTGTTTTTGTTGTTGGGGATTAAAGACAAACTTGCTTAAGGACAAGAAAAAGTTCAAGTGTGAGGGAATGATTTATACATAATTATGTTCTTTTTATACCATTATCTTATGCAACTTAGCTTAATTATGTTGTTTTAGATGTATATTACTTCCCTATACTTGATTTTTGTTTGTAAGAATATTTAGTTGAAAAATGCTGAAGATTTTCCGAAATTGTTGTCACTGCACTGTTCATTGGGGTATTGGTCCTCAAAGTACTGTTCATAGTCACTATTCACCGTTTTCACTGTTCATCGAATTAAAGTTGAGGACTACAGATTGACAAATGGCGTTGACCAAGTTCGTTGACCATGGGCCATAGCAAAAATCTTCAGTTTTATTAGGATTTGATTATTTTTTAGAAATTACTTCATTTTGTAATGGATTTCTAATTTATTATTAAAATCCTTTTAGGTAAGTACTTATTAAGGAGTCTTTTACTCCCATAAATAGACCCTTTGTCATAGTCTTAGACAGACAACACAACAATTCAAGATTGATCTTCCGAGAAATTTCGAAGACAAATGACAGATTTTATCTTCCTCTTTTCTTATGTATTTTTCGATTTTATTAATCATGTCTTGTGAGTAGTCTTCTTTTGTTAACGAGAACATGAAGTAGATTATTTTGTTATGGGGTTATTAAAGATTTGATCTTTATTATTAAGTATTTGTGCAATTCTTATTTTCATTTTATTAATTATGTTTATTAATTTAGACTGATCACCTAGATTAATTTGCATGATTATACTGTTAGGTTTTAAATATTATCGCTAAAATTGATAAATCCACATGTAGCAACTATTGTTTGAATTAGGTTTGACTAACAACTTTATTTCACGATAGAGAATTGTATGAATCAAATTGAATGAATTAAAGTTACTTAGTTTATGTGATTTGACGTTGGTGATGCCTTCATACTTATACAATTTAGTTGATTAAATTTATGGTTCGCTACGACCTAAATTTACTTGATTAGATTAGGGATTTTATTTCTTGCTACGAAAAGAGATCTATTTAAAGGATAGAAATTTGAGCGCTAAGACAAATTCTAAAATCTAATTACTAATTGTGTTATTTGATCAATGATTGACCCGTTAGCGATTGACCTACGGATTGTTTCTCGTTAACGGTTTTCTCATCTATATTCTCCTTTCTAATTTAGTTTTTAGTTTCTTTATTTGAATTTATTTTATAAAATCTTTCAAAAATTCTCCCTTTTTGTTACTTATTAATTGGTTTTATTTAAACCGAGATTCAATTCTTTGTAAGTTCAATCCTACTTATCCTAATGACATTAATTTTGATAAATAGGTTTAATTTATTCGTGTTATGATACACGGCCACCCATAAACTCAAAACTGAGGAAATGAGTTATGGAAGCATGGGAACCTTCTTCTCTTGTTCTGGATCCTAGAACTAGCTTATGAATGATAAGAATAGTGGACAACGTTAGATTGAAATAAAAGGAAAATTAGTGTATGCCAATGCTGTACCTGAACACTCGAATGGGTTCATCTCTTAGACGGCGCAATATGCAAAACCCCATTGTACCCATGTAAGCGGAAAGCTTTTCCTGAAAAGTATTGCAAAAACTTTGACAAAGTTTTGCATATTTTAATGTTCTTCAGAATAGACATCAAATAAAATAGCTGCATTTGGACAAAGATCTAATTTTCAATCAATTTAAGATTTTTACAGTTCAAGAATATATTTGGCTGAATTTTATGGATAAAGTTTTTTAAATTCCCCCCTCCCTTTGGCATCTTCCTTTTTGTTGTTAGCATATGAGTAATTTATGAGACCTACCACCCTGCATTGGAAAAGTAAACCAGTGGATCAAAATATAACAAGCACATTCCGATGACTTTTAACAACTCCAATGTCTTGAAATATGGGAACTAATTAATACTTGTATTACCACATTTCTTGGCCTGTTTCATTTTTATCGGTGAATTCTGAGACATTCAGTAAAATATTTTAAGCTGGATGGATAGACCCTTTTTTCTTTTTATCCTTTTTTTTTGTCAAGTATTGGCTCACCATTCACTACTTCTTATGATCTTTTATTTAAGACAAATAAAATGGTGACTGTCAAGGAAGAATCTTTCTTAAAATTTCGAAAACAACTCTGGTTATATCTAGAAATCTTGGAATTGTTATATGCAGACACGTTTCGAAACATGCACATACAACCAGTTAGAGCCTGCAAGTACCGGCAGTTCTATTCTCAAATCAGAGATGTCTGGTAAGAAGATGTTACACTTCGATCTGCTCGATATTGGTGCAGTGGCTGATAAGATAAGTTCTCCCAAAGGTATTGAAATAGAGGAAGGAGAGAATCAAAAGAAACCAACCCAGAAAGATATTCTTGTCTTTGGTGGTGAAGTGTGGACAGCATTGGGGAGAAATTCTTGCCTGAGGTTGGATCATGATCTGGATAACACGGAGGAAGAAGGAAGTTTTTTCCTACAAAAGTTTGTGGACTTTGGAAGCTTTGGCGATTTATATCTTGATGTGGTTTCCCCACCCTTCCTATCTTGTGCAAAGGAGATCGAGGGGTTGGTTGATGCAGGACCTGAAGATGCTAAGATCATTGAACCCATGAAGGAGAAACCGTATATTGTATCATTGGAGATTCTCAATAAACACAGAAGCAGGCTGAAAAGATTACACTTTGAGCAGTACTCCAATGACGCCATGGAAGGTATTAAGGGTAGTGGACAAAAGCTCTCAACTGCTTCAATTTTAAGGTTGGCTGGTGAAAAGTTCATCCATTCTGCAACTTCAAAAGGGAGTGAGCTCTCCATGCTTAATCACCTTCATGCGAGTTCATTTGTTGGTCTCTCTGAGGAAGATGCTAAAGATGTATACCTTGTCCAGTATCTTCTTTCTGCAGCTGAAAAAGTAGGTGAAAAGCAATTTTTCCGTGCTGGAAAACTCCTAAAGAAGTGTGACAAACTAAGCTTTGAGAAAGGAAATGCAGTTCAGCGACTAGTTCACCATTTCTCTGCAGCACTTCGGGTGAGGATTGATCATCAAACTGGAAGATGTGCAACAGGGGGAGTTGGAAAAATGCTTTCCCTTCGCATTGAAAATTCATTATCTAGTACAAACTCCACCATCCTAGCATTTGAAAAAAGAGTGCCTTTTTGTCATGTTAGCCAATTTTCTGGAATGCAGGCCATTATAGAGCAAGTAGCAGATGCAAAAAAGGTTCACATCATTGACCTACAGATCAGGATGGGAACACAATATACCATGCTAATGCAAGCTCTTGCAGCACGAGCTGAATGTCCTCCGCAGCATCTAAAGATAACTGCTTTTGGAACCAATTGTAAGGATGCAATTGAGGAGACTGGGAAAAGACTAACTAGCTTTGCAGAATCCTTTAACTTACCCTTCTTGTTCAGTGAAGTTTTGGTTGAAGACATTCAAGATCTTACTGAAGGTCACTTTGAGATTGATGAGGATGAATTCGTTGCTGTCTATGCTGAATATGTATTGATGTTAATGCTCCAAAGTCCAAGTCGACTGGAATCCTTGATGAGAGTGATCCAAGCTATTAATCCTAACCTAATGGTTGTCACAGAAGTTGAGGCCAATCACAATTCTCCAGCATTCGTGGACCGTTTCACTGAAGCTCTCTTCTACTATGGCGCCTTTTTTGATGCCTTTGCAGATTGTTTGAAGGATGATGATGCAAATAGAAAAGTTTTGGAATCTGTGTTCTTCAGTCGGGGAATAATGAACATTGTGGCAAATGAGGGGGAGGAAAGAACAATCCGGCATGTGAAGCTCAAAGTGTGGAGGGCCTTCTTTTCACGTTTTGGAATGGTGGAAACAGAATTAAGTATGTCATCCAAGTATCAGGCAAAGTTAATACTGAATAATTTTCCATGTGGTAGTTCTTGTACGCTGGATATGGACGGGGAAGGCCTCATTGTTCGGTGGAAGGGAATACCAACTCAGTCACTTTCTGTTTGGAAATTTCAGTGAGATGTGCTAGCTCAAAAGACTAAACAATCTGTGTCGACACCTCCCAATAATAATGGACTATGACATCAAAAACTTATAGTGACCACTTAAAATACCAGTACTTCTTGTTTTCTTTGTTTCTTTCCTATTGTAGTGGCTAGCTTGAGAATCAGCTGGCAGTTCATCTCTGTGGTTGCCATATGTTGCTAACTAATGCAGTGATCAATGAAAATTGTCATGCAAAGGAGTGTTGGTTAACTTCTCTTGTCTCATTTCTTCTCTTGGTTAAATCCACAAGTGAAGAGTATTTATTTGCGGCCAGGTATTTCTTCTCAATATTTTGCATCAGGGATATGAAGCTAGAAAATTTGTGCATGCAAACTTCATAGGCTGGATGTTGGTACCCATGAAGATTTGTGGATATTGGGCGTTGAAATTTGCTGCAATTATCGTTACTATCGTATTTTTTTATCATCTAATGATGAGAAGATTCAAAACTATGAAGAATAAGGATAAGTACTTATGTTGGTCTTGTCATAATAAAAATTTGATGATCGACATTTGAATAATCCATGAGTGGACTGTAATGCTTGTATCTATCCTATGAAGAATAAACCTCACTGCCTTCTCTAAATTTTTAAAAATATTAAGAATCTCAATCATTGTTGTTAGATATGTATTGGAGATTATTTATTGGCTATTATTATTTTGGTTTTTGAATATTACATGTTGATCTTATTAGTGTCTAAATTAGATTAATATTTCTGAAGATTTGTTGGTTGCCTACTTGGAATTGGTATCTTCATGATTATCCCTGAAATATTCTTATATCTAAAAAAGATATTGTTTATCTTTTAGCAACTGATATGCTTCCTATATTTTATTATCTGGAGAGTCCTTATAAATATTCGGGAGAATATTTATGATAAAGTAGATCTCGGGAGGAGCATCTCTACCACTATCACAAGCTATCACAAGCGTATCACGGGAGTGAGTGTCACAAAGGTTCTTTCAAGACAGTTCCAGAACTCAGGGGGAGTTCGACTTCGGGAGAAGTTTTGTCACCTTCAGAGGGACTCTTGAAGGTGTTGTGATATAAGCAAGAGGGATTCTTGCTGTGGTTTGATAAGATAAAAGTTAAAATAGGTTTGCATTAGAATTGAGGGATTCTATCGTAATATTCAATACCTATTGTAATCTTTTCATATTAGAGGATGTTATGGATGGACTAAATCTTTGAGGAGTTAGCCTCATATTTTGTTTAGAATAAACGTCATATATGTAGTTCATTTTCCTTCTGATAAGTTTAATCTATACATCTCATTACTATGGTTTATTATCTAATTTGCTGGCATTCGATTCTATCAATTGTGATGAATGTGCTTCCAAAAGAATAGACCTGAATTATGCAGACAAACAAAAATGTACAAAAGGTATAAGAAAATCAAGTCACTGTCCAAAGAAAGTCATGAATTTACTTGGTTTGGTCAATGTGACTCCATTCTCGAACGAGAAAAGAAATTCCACCATATTCAGAGAGGTCAAGATACAAACTCCATTGAAATCTGGGTTCCGGATGATGCATATTAAGCAAGTAACTTGTAGTTCTTGGGCAATTTTCAAGTTCTTGCAAAAAGGCTTCTGCATCTTGATGCATCATTGTATTTGCACTCTGAATAGAATTGAACCATTTTGAGACTGCATTCATTACTTGCATGAAACATTAGTATGCAAATGCCAACAGTAATTATTCAATTTACAATTTTCAACAAGCATTTTTCAGGACTGTAATTTAACGGGGGTTTTTTTCCATTTGTTTATCCTGACAACGATGTATTTCATCCTTATCAAGATTCAATTTTTAGCCATACATTGCTATGGTCGTCTGCATTTGTTTGGAGTAGAATCCTTGTTCCTGTGCCTGGTGTCCTGTAGGACAATTCTTGTTTAGGCCAAAAGAAATACATCAATTTTGAGCTACATTGCTTTCAAGGGTACCATTGCATGGATCTGTTTCAGATCACTATTCCCAGTTCCAAATTTCCATCACTTCTTTATTTGTGTGGCTTGTGTTTGTGTTTTCGTCCTAGAGAATCATATTGAGTATTAGTCCTTTAGGGGCTGGAGATATGGATTTCAGTGAGTCAAAAATCACACTTTCACAAAAAATGTTCCATCTTGATGAAATACAGAAGGAAAGTCCATGTGCACCTGGAACATCATTAGGACTTCTCAAGGTATATAGCAGTGAAGTGAAGAGTTTGCACGGGGAAATGTTATGGGAGCAGAGCTCTGCTAGTCCAAACAGTGCTTCTCACAGTCAAGTTCTGTCGGCTAATGGTGTCATGAAGGAAAAGGGTACGTATAATTGATTTTGGCATCAGAAATGGGTCTCATTGGAGATTAGTGACGCAAGCTCTTGCTGCTCGGAATGAATGTCCACCTGAAACTCTCAAGATAAGAGCTGTAGGTGTTAATATTAGTATGTTGTACACATGTAATTATTTTACTAATAAATAAAGTGATTTATTTATTTATTGTCTTCTCATATCCTTAATTATTTTTTAAAAGATATTATTCTTATAAGTAAAAATCAATGTAATATTATCTTTTTGTATAGATTCGAAAATGGATAACATATTAATTAATGGTATAAGTGAAGTATAATATTTAATATGTATTCTATTTAATAGTTAAGGGATTAAATAGAACTAGACATATGATTAACTAATGGAAATTACTTAATAAGAATATAAATAGAGATATAAAATATATGATAATTACAATGTGGTTCTAATAATGAAAAATTAATCTTTCATTATTTATTGGATAGTCATATTACTGAACATCACTCATGACCTATAGAAGCTTGAATATATTTTGAGAGAATAGTTAAGTTAAAATTATCTAATTAATATTAAAAAATTAATATTAATTTTTATTATAAATAAATAATGGACCCAGCAAAAGTCATACAAAATCAAAAGTTATAATTAAAGGAATAAGAAAAGGCCCAATTAATCCTAGCCGCAACTTAACTCTTGGATATGGGAACAAGCTGTTTTCATGTGTTTGTTTATGGACATAAAGTCATTATTGGCTGAACTTGTATGGATGATCCGGAAGCTCAATCGTTGAGGAGCTAATTAAATGAGATTTCGTAAATTAATTTTGTTTCGGCTGTACAATTTCTAAGAGTAGGTAAGTCCAAAGAGATGATGGAAGAGTCTGGAAAGAGGTTGTCCGCTTTTGCTGAAACCATGAATTTATCCTTTTCATTCAAGATTATAGTCTCAGACTTGAAGGACCTCAAGCAAGACCTGTTCAAAATGGAAGCAAATGAAACTGCAGCAGTTTACTTGGGATTCCGTCTCTGGTCTTTATAACCATGGACAAATCACTTGGAGGCAATGATTGGGGTGATGAAGCATCTCAATCCTTGTGCAATTATGGTCATTGAATTAGAGGCTAGTTTAAATTCAACCATTTTCCTAGAAAGATTCTCTGAAGCATTGTTTTATTTCAGGGCAGTATCCGATTGTGTCAAGGAATGTTTGGGTCATCACAATCCTTGTAGAAAGCTCTTTGAAGAAGTATACCTTTCGGAGATGATTCAGAATATTGTCGCAAAAGAGGATACAGAGAGGATTCATCGATTTGAAATGATCAATTTCTGGAGGGCCCTTTTTACAAGACTTGGTCTTGTGGAAACTGAGTTGGGCACTTCAGCAATGTGTCAAGCAAGTTTGTTGCTTAAGAGGTCTCCTCGCCAGGATTTTTGCACTCTAGATATGGATGGAAAATGCCTACTTTTGGATTGGAAAGGGACTCCAATTGTGTCCATCTCATCCTGGAAACCCAATCAAGACTGTAATCGGAGCAGAGCCTGAGATTTCTAGGTGTACTTCTGTTCTTTAGTTTTTGAAGCTGTCATTCATTAAGCATTTCTTTTCTGTTAGTGTTCGGCTTCTGACCATATTTGTTTGAACTCTATCCATTCATTGAATGAATACCGGCCTTGTGTACAAATTCCTTTTTCATCTCCAGTACATATTGGCATTATCTATTTGTTTCATATGAATCAACCAGTTCAGGGAATCATCGGAAAATTTCATCTATATAATGTGTTTAAATAAATGGCATGTTTTTGCAGTTGCTTCAGCTAATGGCATTTTATTTGAGTTTCAGCAAAAGTAAGGGAGATATATGGATTCTGGCAAAGCAAAAGCTTTGAAACCATTCGAACTTCTGAAGGACTTAATAACTAAAGAGAAGCCTTTCCAAGGGGAAGGGCACACCGAGGAAAGCTCCAACACAGCAGGCAATGGTTCTGGCAGTAAAGTCTTCTCAGCTAATAGCATCATGAAATTGGCAAGAACACAACTTGATTTCTTGAAATGTCAGAATGCAGATACCATAGTCAATCGCTTTAGAGCTGAAAAGAATCTGCCTTTCGCAGTTTCTGAAGAGCCGGAACTGGCACTACTAGTTCAAGCCTCTGCTGAAAAGGTAGCCACTGGAAAATTTGGTGATGCAAGAAGATTGCTCTGTCTATGTGATGATGAAACTTACATGAAAGGTACTCCTGTTCAAAGAATTGTCTTTTGTTTTGCTACAGCTCTTAAGGAGATGATTGACAGAGAGTTGGGGTTTGTTTCACAAGGGCTCAAAGGAAAACTCTTGAAGCCATTGGATGTCGAACAGACTCTGCTGAGTCTGCAACCTGCCATAGTCGAACGTCAGCAACAAATGCCAATTTCAGTTGCCTCTGATTTTGCAGGAACACAGTCCATCTTGGATAGTGTGGCCTCAGCCAAAAGGGTACATTTAATTGATGTTGGCATAAAAAATGGATCACATTGGACATTAGTACTGCAAGCTCTAGCAGTCCGGCATAAATGTCCAATTGAACTTCTCAAGATAACTGCTGTAGGTACATCAAAAGAGCTGCTGGAACAGGCAGGAAAGAGGTCGTCCTCTTTTGCTGAGACTATGAATTTAACCTTTTCATTCAAGATTGTAGTATCAGACCTGAAGGACCTCAAGCAAGATATGTTTGAAGTGGAAACTAATGAAACTGTAGCGGTTTACTCAGATTTGCGTCTTTGGACTCTGTTACAATGGCCTAATCACTTGGAGGCTGTGATTGGGGTGATTAAACACCTCCAGCCCTGTGTAATTGTGATCATTGAACTAGGCGCCGGTTTAAATTCACCAATATTCCTCGAAAGATTCACTGAAGCATTGTTTTATTTCAGTGCAGTGTTTGATTGTGCCAAAAATTCTCTTGGTCAGGATCCCAGTAGAAAGCTCCTTGAAGAAGTATACCTCTGGGAGATGATCCACAATATTGTTACAATGGAGGACACAGGGAGGATTCAACAATTCGAAAGGATCACTTTCTGGAAGGCACTTTTTACAAGACTTGGTCCTGTAGAAATAGAGCTGAGCCCCTCTGCATTGTGTCAAGCAAGTTTGCTGCTTAAGAGGCCATGGTGCCAGGATTCTTGCACTCTAGTCATGGATGGAAATTCGGTAATTTTGGGATGGAAGGGGACTTCAATTACATTCATATCTGCCTTGAACCCAAATAATGTGAGAGAATAGGAGCAGAAACTGGGATTTCTAGACTTGTTTCTATGTGAGGGGAAACTATTGCTTAACTAATGAATATTATACACATCCATTCTATGTGAAAAAGAAGATAAATTTTTGAGTCAGTGAATTCAGATCTCATTCTTGATGCTCTTGGGAACTATTGCTTAACTAATTATTAAAATATGGACTTGAACCTAACTCAACCCTAAAAGCTAGCGAATGGGGGGAGGATTGCCCAAGTCCTTATATACTACAATATGCCCTTTCACACAACCGATGTGGCATTCTCAACACTAATGAATATTATACATATCCATTCCATGTGAATGAGAAGAAAAATTTTGGAGGCAGTGAATTCAGATCTTATTCTTGATGCTTTTGGAGAATAAAGACTAATACGCTTTTGACTTTATGAAGTAATCCCAATTTATAGTTCTTAGATTCTATCTTTTCTTCGTTCTTTACTTTTTGAAGTTTTCATTGAGCATTTCTTTTTTCTCTTCCTTATCTTCTATGCTTGAAGGATCAGGTTGTGTGTTTCAGTGGAGGTGCTGCTGTTTGGCTTCTGACCGTATTCGTCTGGACTCTATCTATTTATTGCATGAATGCCGGCCTTGTGTACAAATTCCTTTGTCAGCTGAAGCACATATTGGTTATTCATTATCTATTTGTTTCGAATGGATCTACCAGTTCTAGGAATCATCTGAAAGTTTCATCTCTAGCGGGATAATATATGCCAGTTCTCTATATACTGTTTAAATGACTTTTTTTCTTTTTCTTTTTCCTGCAGTTGCTTCTGCTAATAACATTTTGTTAGTTTCAGAAAAAATACTTGAGAAATATGGATTCTGGTAAAGCAATTTGTTTCAAATCATTTGAAGTTTGGAAGGGCTTTTAAACTGAAGAGAATACTGAGGGAAGCTCTAATACAGAGGCAATGGTTCTAGCAGTAAAGCCTTCTCAGCTAATAGCATCATGAGGTTGGCTAGAGCCCAACTTGATCTCTTGAAATCTCTGAATGCTGAACCCATATTCACCCTAGTCAAACACTTCAGAGCTGAAGACAGTCTGCCTTCTGAAGTGTCTGAAGAGTTGGAACTGGTACTACTAGTTCAAGCCTCTGCAGAAAAGGTAGCCACTAGAATATTTGTTAATGCAAGAAGATTGCTCAGTCCATGTGATGATGAAACTTTCATGAACTTTACTCCTGTTCAAAGAATTGTCTTTTGTTTTGCTAGAGCTCTTAAGCAGAGGATTGACAGACTTAAGCAGAGGATTGACAGAGAGTTGGGGTTTATTTCACAATGTAAAACAGACTCTGATGAGCCTGGCACCTGGCAAGGTTGAACGTCAACAAAAAATTCCAATTTCACTTGCAGCTGATTTTACAGGAACCCGGTTCATCTTGGATTGTGGCTTCAGCAAAAAGGGTGCATTTAATTGATTTTGGCATAAAAAATGGATCACACTGGTCATCAGTAATGCAAGCACTAGCAGTCCGCCATGAATGTCCACTTGAACTTCTCAAGATAACAGCTGTAGGTACGTCGGAAGAGATGCTGGAACAGACAGGAAGGAGGTTATCCTCTTTTGCTGAGAGTATGAATTTAACTTTTACATTCAAGACTCTAGTCTCAGACCTGAAGGACCTCGCGCAAGATATGTTTGAAGTGGAAAGTAATGAAACTGTAGCAGTTTACTCAGGTTTGCGTCTTTGGAGTCTGGTACAATGGCCTAATCACTTGGAGGCAGTGATTGGGGTGATTAAGCACCTCCAGCCCTGTGTAATTGTGATCATTGAACTAGATGCTGCTTTAAATTCACCAATTTTCCTCGAAAGATTCACTAAAGCCTTGTTTTATTTCAGTGCATTATTTGATCTTGCCAAGAATTATCCAGGCCAGTAATCCTGTAGAAAGCACTTTGAATATGTTTCGGAGATTATCCATGCTATTGTCACCAACGAAGACACAGAGAGGACTTGGCGATACGAAAGGATCACTTTCTGGAAGGCACTCTTCACAAGACTTGGTCTTGTAGAAATAGAGCTGAGCCCTTCTGCATTGTGGCAAGCAAGTTTTTTGTTGAAGAGCAATGAGTGCCAGGATTCTTTCACTCTAGTCATGGATGGAAATTCTCTAAGTTTGGGATGGAAAGGGACTCCAATTACATCATCTCTGCCTGGAAACCCAATTATGCCAGAGACTAGGAGCAGAAACTGGGATTTCTAGATTTATTTATATAGATCACCAGTTATAACAGTTTCTTCAAACAGTTTTCCAGCTTGAACCTACTATGAACTTCATAGGTTGAGCCAATTATCCCCATTACTGTTTGTGAGTGCATCTGTAAGTTAATAATTTCTGATGATGAATTTGTTGTGGCATTTTTTCTTTCTTGCTCTTTCAATCCAAGGATTTAGAAGTTCATGAATGAGACTCAGTATATTAACTTTGAATGAATTTTCAGACTTCACTGCATGTTGGCCATTGATAGATCCATCAATGCTTAAGAGATCTATGGGGTAGCATACATAGTTCAGTGTCTAGTAGTTTTTGTGTTGGTGCAAAAAGGTATGGTGATGGAGAAAAAAGCTGTTATTGTTCTGGGTCTTTTTCCCTTGTAACGAGGGAAAGTGGAAAAAGAGGAAAGATTTTCAATGATCTGTCTTTATCTGCTTGGATTTGTCTGTTGCAGGTTCTAATTTTTGTCTGGACTCATCAATTTCTTGATTCCCGCCGGCCCTGGGGATAATTTCTTGGTCAGCTACAGGACATATGGTTACTAATCAATTTAATTTTAAGTGATCATTTCCTGGTTATACTTGGCCTCTCTGTTATATTGAAATTGTCGAGATATTGCTGTCACTGGAATCAATACTACTATGTTCTCCTTGGAGTTTCAGCCTAGGTTCTGGGGAAAACATGGATTCTGGCAGACCAAAAAGGAAAAATGACCCTCAAATGTCTGATCTTGCTGAAGTAGAGAAGGTAAATCCATTTAATATTTCTTCGAACTCATTGGAAATCCAGGAGTTTGTAACAAAAGGGAAGCTCTTGGAAGGGGAAACCCACAGAGAGCTAGACTCCAATGCACCAAGAAATGGTTCTTGCTGCCAAGTTTTTTCAGCTGATAACATCATCAAGTTAGCAAAATCCCAACTTGATCTCTTGAGATCCCATAATGCATATCACTTATCCTCTATACTTGATCACTTTAGAGCTCAACCTGATTTGCCCTCTGAAGTTTCTGAAAACTTAGAACTGTCACTACAAATTCAAGTCTCAGCAGAAAAGGTAGCCAATGGAAACCTTGCTGGTGCAAGAAGATTCCTCAGACTTTGTGATGATGAAACTTTCAAAGAAGGTAGTCCTGTTCAAAGAACTGTATTCTATTTTGCTAGAGCTCTAAAAGAGAAGATCAATCAAGAATTCGGAAAGGCTCCATTTACAATGGAAGGGACAAATAGGAAGGCAATGGATGTTGAACAAACACTAATTAGCTTGAAACCTGCATACATGGCAGCACAAGAAGCACTCCCGTTTTCTTTAACCACACGATGCACTGCTGTTCAGACCATCCTGGACAATGTGGCAACACAGAAAAAGATTCATCTAGTTGATTTTGGAATCAACAACGGCTCTCATTGGACAATGATGATACAAGCTCTTGGTGCACGATCCGAATTTCTACCTGATCTTCTCAAGATAACTGCTGTTGGAAGCTCTAAGGAGATGATGGAAGAGACTGGTAACAGGTTGTCTTCTTTTGCTGAGAGTATGAATATAAGCTTTTTGTTTAAGATAGTTGTAGCAGACCTTAAGGAACTCAATGAAGATTTGTTTCAGTTGGAGGCTGATGAAGCTGTGGTAGTTTATATGGCACACAGGATTTGGACAGTTTTAGCATGGCCTGGACAATTGAAAACTCTACTTGGAACAATCAAGAAACTTAACCCATGTTTAATCCTAATCAAAGAAATGGAGGTAAGGACAAATTTACCAAACTTCATGGACAGGTTTAATGAATCCCTCTTATTTTCGAGTTCCTCTTTTGATTGTTTTGAGGTTTGCATGGAAAGTCAATCTTTCAGAAAGCCAAATGAAGAGTACTTTGGGGAAGTAATAAGAAATATTGTCACAGCTGAAGGTTCCGATAGGATTCACAGATATGAAAGGATTGATTCCTGGAGAGCATGTTTTGCCAGATATGGTATTGTTGAAACAGAACTGAGTCCTTCAGCATTGAGTCAGGCAAGCTTGCTGCTCAGGAGGTCTGCTAAGTGGAATCCTTGTACTCTATCTATGAATGGAAAGTGTCTGATATTAAGTTGGAATGATACCCCAGCAGTGTCTCTTTCTGCCTGGAAGCTTCTCCAATCACCATAATGAATAATGGAACCAGCACTCGGAATTCGAGAATCATTCTTTGTAGTCCTTTCTTCTATATAAATACAGGTAAGAATAAGAGGCTTGTGCTTATATGATGCTCTTGGAACGAAAAACAAAAAAACTATAAAGTCATTTCATTTGTACTGTTGAATCCGAGTATGCAAAATTTCTGTAATTTGTGTTACATAGTTGAACAAGTAGAAGAATCAAAATATAAAATTCTTGGGAACTTCCCATCAATTGATGCCATTTAATAGAAATTTGAGGATATACAAGAATGATTTTCTGCCCGAGGAATTTTATCAGCAGCAAGTTAATTTGAATAAAATGTGTATAAATGTTTTCCCTTCCACGGTCGAACTCAGATAAATTAACCAATTTCCTAATTTAAGAGTTGATGCTACTCTACGAAGGAAAATAATTGACAGAAGTTGAACTTACAGCAGAAAAAATTATGTACAAAAGAGGAGACCTCTGGCTAATCCTAAAACCTGCCAAAATTTCTACAAAATTTTGTCTAACTATAGTGAGGATAGTGTCTTTGTGAACCAGTCGGATAACCGTCTCACTTTTGTTGAACCCTCGGCATTTCTTCCAATATATGTCGCAAGAATTGACAGCAGTACTTGAATATCATGCTTCAATGCCTCCATACTTCTGTAATAGTTGTGTTCTATCCTGGAATGAATCAATTCAAGAGATAATGGAACAGGGAACCTGCATTATCATTCAATGTGTCAAGGGACCTCATCCCAAGTAAACTTATGAAGCAAGAAATACCCATATTGGATGCAAGAGTTGATGCGCATATATGTGATCAAAGATGCAGATGTAAATTAATCCAAGACCTTTCAAGCAAATTGATATCTCAAGGATAAGTCTTTTCTTTTAACGAAAAATATAATATGTTACCATTAATTTCTCAACAATATATTGAAAGACAAATGTGGTGAGCTTGATAGTGTGAATCAATCAGAAAAAGAGAGAAGAAAAGAAAACAAACAAACCTGTTAATAAAACTTGTTTTTTGTGTAAGATCATTGATCTTCTGGACCCCATAATAGTCCTGCAGAGCAGAAAACACAAAAAGAATCAGATCTCAGTTCTCACAAACCAAATCTTATTATATCCAACAAGAATTTATCATTCTTACCTTATTTTTGCTTCCAGATTCCTCCAGCTTGGACAAAGCAACTAGCAGCTTCTCCCTAACCTCTTCATCAATATGAGGTGGCTCCCATTGTGTATCATCAGGATCATATAGTTCCCAAGGGCTATGTAAATGTGTTTCCCTGGGCTGACTCTTGTACTGGACAGAATACCTTTCCCATGGACTATCTGGAAATTCAGAGGATTTAGCCTTCACAGTAGTAATTCTGCCTCCCCACCAACTTCCATTGTCGTCACCCTCATTTTTCCACCAAACTCTACATTTGTCCCGGTTTGTCCATTTTCTTGCAATACCAGCTTCATATCGATTTCTTTCAACAAGGAAGTCTGGGAAGCCAGAAACTTCGGGCAAAGTCAAGTTAAACGATTTACCAGCTACACTAGAACTAGGATCTACAAATCTCAGTGTCATTTTACAGCAGCTCTCGCCAGAACCAGTATGTGTTGCATACTCTAGCTCTTCAACTTTGCAAAACTCGACATCTCTAATGTTGCCCTTGATTGCATTCCAGGGGCCCCTTTCTCTGGACTTACTGTGAGCTATGTACTCCTGATGGCCCTTTACAATCATAAAGCACAAAAAAACAATAACAAGAAATTAGACAAAAAGAATAAAAACCCTACCAGTGCAAAAGCAAATTATTGCAGTAAACACCAGTACCTGTCTCAAATACACAACTTCATCACCTTTCTGAGGAATATACCGAGAGCCCTCCTCATGTTTTGACAACATTAACCAAGAGTTTCTTGCTGATTGACTTGATTTCTTTCTCTCCAGTGGACTATAATCATGAACATGAAAAGTGCCTCGTCTATTTCTTGTAGATCTTAACCCTACAGCGTCACTTGGACCGGCTCTCCATTCTTCAGAGGAGATCTCAGCATCTTTGCTCACTGAAACCTTTTCACTACAAATTTGTGTTTCAAGTGAACCATTATGGCCTTCCCTAAAGTTAAAATTGATACCTAAAACATTTGAATCGCGAGTATTTGACCTCAGTCTTATGGACCTTGTCCGCCTGACCCCTTCAATTGCAACTTCATTTCTACTGTTTAGGTTATGATTGCCAGGAGCTGAAGTACTGGTCTCATTGCTTCCATTGTCACCTTCTTCGTTATTTCTTCCCTTCAAAGACTTTGACCTTCGATAAACAGCATTGAAGATCCTATTTTGCGGAGGCAATTGATGGACATCCAACACTGCAGATCTTGAAGATTTATCAACAAGACTATCGGACTCTTGAATCCCATCTTGGTTTCCATTATCTAATTTCGGTATTTCAGTTTCATCAGAAATGGGTATGCTGGAATTATTCATACAGTGTAGATTTTCAAACAATGTACCACAAGCATTTTGCTGCGGATCCTCCACTGGAGATTTGGCTTCTCCCTTGCTAGGACCTTCACGATCACTAACAAATGATCTAGACTTTATACGGAGTTTTGTTGGGATTGCTGAATGCTTAAATTGGGTATCACAATCTTTCCCATCAGGATACACACAGGAAGTCACAGGTCTACCACCAACAACCTGCTGAAGTTGTCCTGTTGACGATTCAAAGTCTTTGGTGACTCCAAAGAAGGAGTCCGCATCAATAGTTTCTGCTCCTCCACTGGATCCAGCAACAATGAAAGGTTCATTGACCTTATCTCCTCCATTTTGAATCTCTTGTGCAGGGAAATCTGTTCCAGGCTCCTCAATGTGCCAATTTCTACAATTATCAGTCCCAACATATCCATCAGGAATGGATGTCAATGATTCTCCCACTCTCAAACGTTTGGTCGTGCGAGCCTTCACTCCTCCCCAAGAAATATTCCCATCTTTACACCCTTCAAGCAAGTCCAAATAATATTCACAATTTGAAGTTGACCCTATTTGGCTTCCTCCCATTTTGACACCATTGGCTTCACCAGCAGATTTTCCCATGTCATGAGAGTAATTATTTCTCACTTTGTCAGCTTGCTGGGCAGCTATAGATGATGAGCCCACAAGGCTATGTTGTCTTTCACCTTTAAGCACTGAACTTCTTGCAGACATAAATTTACCTGAATCCCGATTTGGCAATTTGAGGACTAATCTCCTCTTTGGCCCAGCATCAGAATTCAACTCAGATGGGTGATCAAGTCTCTCTATGTAATCAGACTTCTCAATTAAAACTTCTTTTCCTTTCATAGGCTCTCTTCGTTCATGTTGCAAAGATAGATCAGAGTCTTCACTTACAACATTGGAATGATCTAGTATGGATCCACTTTCTGAATCACCTTCAGTGCTGTACTCGTCTTCCCCATCTGTAGATGTACCTGTAATTCTAGAAAACAAATGAAGAGCATTCCTTGCAGCAGCTCTTTGGGGTCTTATAGACTTTGATGAAGATTTTTTCCTTGATGCTTTACGACCAGTTTTGGATTTTCTACAATGGTTGTGCACAAATGAACTTTCCCCATCATCTAAATTCTTCCTCTTAACACGCCTTCCAGAAGATGTTGTCACTTCGACCTGGACTCACAGAAATAATCACAAGTTTCAAGCCCCAAAAAAGAAAAACAAAGAGAAAAAAATAGTGGTAACATAGAAACAAAGAGAGCAATTTACTTCGGCCTTCTGCTTCTTCCTTTTTGATCTACGTTGGCCATGTTTGTGGGAAGTCTCAGCCTCGCTGTCATTTCCACTGCTGTCTGAATCTCCTGATGAACAAGAATTTAAGCTCCCTTGCTCCCCTGCAGAAGAATATTCCTCGGTAACATGGTACTCTGAATCATTATCTTCACTTTGAATCTCAATCTCAGGTTCCCAGTCCATTGCATCCATAAACTCAGGAAGTGGATCAATCAGTATCTCCAAGTCTGCTATAGGAGGCATTTGATATTCTTGGCCCAGACTAATATCTGGACCAACAGCAAATTTTATGGAAGTAGGACGCCACTCAATACCCAGAACTCCCAGCCGCCGTCGTTGGTACAAACTCTGATATGGCTCTGGATATGGAATCATTCCTGGTAAAAAGAAAAAACCAAAAATAAACTTTAAAACAAGGTCCCTTTATCACAAAATATAAACCAAGCAGCCTGAACAATGAAGAACTACACACCAGCATCGCAAAGAAGATCTTGCATATTCCTTCGATAAGGAACGAGTTGTGTTTCCTAAAAGAAAATGGTAAAGTAATCCAATTATCATCCAAAAAGCAAAGTAAGCTCTTTCTTCCCCTACAATGCATGAATCCGTACGGAGTTACAAACCTGGTCAAGAACATTTCCGTGTGTATCCTGAACAAGGGGGCGATAATCTCCTAGAAAGAACTGTCAACAGGCATATTATGATACAGTCTACTAAACTCTTAAAGGAACTGAACAAAAGCTCATCATGCAATCTGAGGTTGGCTAATTCATCTAACAGAAAGGATTTTCCTACCTGATCATATTTGGCATCTGTTTGATCTTCTCCTTCCCCCATGTTCAAAATGTATAATTGGCCGACATCATCAGAAAGTACAATCGATGTTCCGTCACTGGAGGATAATTCCAAAGGAAATACGAAATCAAAACCGAACAATTTGAGAAACAATCAGGCCTCAGTGCTTTATGATCTTATTTAAGTATCTTGTAAGAGAAAATAAAATCCAACTTGTCTGCAGACCTTTTAGGTCTGAAGCTCTTGCGAAACCACTGTAGTAAGGATCAAAGGGTTAGATTCATCTAGCACTAGAAAAACTTACGGTGAAAACTTTCCATCGACCAGCTTAAATCGTCCAATTTCATAGGTATGAACAGGAATACCTTCCCATATCTGCATTGGGAAGATAAAAAAAGATATGAGTGCTCAACAGGCATACAAAGTGAAAAACACTTATCATAACTATTGGAAAAAAAAGCAGATTGTGAGCTTACATCCCAAACTATAGTTCTACCATCATATCCAGCACTCATTGCAATACGAGGATTGAAGGGGTGAACATCCAGGACATATGTCTGAGATATCAAAAACCAGTCACATGTAATGCACAATTAAGAAAACAAGCAACAAAATATAAGGGAGAAAATCATGAAGATTAAGCATCAGAAATGTTATTACAAGACAGTTCAAGGCAAAGGATTATGCATTTTTCTTGTGGTAAAAAATTTTACTTCAAGAGAAGGGGCAAACTGACGTTAAAGGGGCATTGGCCCACATTGAAGATAAAAATATCTGCAGTGTCATTACAAGACAGTCCAGAGCCAAGTGATTTAAGCATTTTTCTTTAATAATTGCAAATTTTACACGGAAATTGGGAAGAGGGGGGAGGGAATGTACATACATTAAAGGAGCATAGCCCAAGTCAGATTAAAGAACAGGGAATGGCTTTGAGATATTTAGCATTCTAAAATAAAACACAACTCCAATTTACTCCTTAAAAGGGGATACTAAGGTATACTTATAATTTCAAGTTCAAAGTTGCGTGACATTAAATTGTTTACATAATAGAAAGCAGCCAAGAACTCTGCATGACTACAAGACAAATGACTACTTCCAATAATTAAAATGATTCTCTTTCAAACGAAAATAAGTAAGGAACAGTTATAACTGAATATACACATTGTCTATGTGGTGTACTCATTCTAATCCTCTAAGAAAACTCTACGTATCTTATGGCATATGAATAAAAAACTTCCTTCAACTCAAAATTTACTTACTGCTGAAATGTAATAAAGGGGGAAAAAACTGACTAATTCACAGTAAGCTTTAAGTGCAGTTCACATAATAAAGGATTTTAATGCCTTAAGGATGATCCATGGTAGCGTTTTGTAATGTTATAGTTAAAAAGGGAATTACAAAAAATTTCCATTCAAAATCCAGGTCAAGGTTGAAAAGGGTACTGAAGATTATCACTGCAAAATTGATCTATATTTGAGTTACAATTCCAATCAAATTATTATTGAGCAAGATACACCTTGATGCACTTTTGTACCACTCTACTATCACAACAAAGAGACACTAAAGAAACTATGGTGAAAGAGTTGAGATATGAGTCACACAAAGCAGCAACAAAAGAAGACCAGCTCATAGAGGCAACGATGGCATCCAAGACTGTGCCAACACAGACACGAGTATGAAAGAGAGTGAGGAGAGACAAGTAACTTACTGAGTCAGTGTGGCCTGTCAAAGAATGCACCAAGCTCCCATCAGAAGCATTCCAGACGCATATTCTGCAATCTGAAGGAGAGGAAAACAAATGTATAACATATGTTCAAAATGACAAGAGTCTAACTTTTAGCTTCCGTTTTATGCATAGGGACAACATAGCAGGATATGAATTGTTGAAAAGAAAGTCCATCAGTGTGACAAAAGGGTAACCAACAGCAAAGTACTGATGTCATATTAAAACATCTCTGATGAGAGTGAGAGAGAAAGAGTCTAAACTGTGACAACATGAAGAACATGGTGCTATATATTAATTTGACGAATTTAGAATGTTTTGCAAATGATTTAAAATCAAACACATATTAAAAACAAAAACCTATAGTACACGTAAAAGAAGCAAACATTTCAAGATTTTTTTTAACATCGACATGTAAAAAAACCTCATCTTAACATACAATCTACACTTGGAACTTATTCAAGCAGCATATAATCATACCCATAATAGCTGCAAGTACGAAACGGTTGTCTAGACTCCATATAATCATGTTAACACCACGAGGAGTTGGAAGAATCCTTTGACGAGGCCCCCCTCGAGGAGGTTGAGGTGGCATAGGAGGTGGTGGAACTTTAAGATGGTAAGCTCGCGTCCAACGTCCAACCTTTCCCTGAAGTAAGAAAAGTGAATAGGTCTGGAATTGAAATTCTTTGAAACCCTGTCACTCCCATCCATCACACCCAGCCCAAAGAAAAGGTGCTAAATACAGCTTCAGTCCCACTAAATAAAATCACTTCGGTTTAAGTTAATTTTTATTAATTTTTTTATTTATAACTAACATGTCATTTTTTCTTCAAATATTAACTATAAAATCACATAAGCAGCTTTGTCAGTAAACAAGGCGCCAGGTGTGCCCCCCCTCCCAATAAATATAACATATTAATTGGGATGAAGAGCTCACATGTGATCTACGAGATCTTGGTATCCAAATGATTGCACTCCCATCCCTAGAGCAGGTCACTATGTTATCCTGGTTGAACCTGAAAAAAAGCATACATGAAAAAGATCTTAAGTAAGATATATAGAAGTAACAAATGTAAGCCAGAAACCACAACAATTTGAAGTCAAAAATATATGAAAATGAAGGAGAATTGGCTCAAAATGCTCATCAACTATTTTAATTTTAAAAAATAATTGAAATTTTATTTTCATATTTTGCATCCTTGTACTATTTGAATTATGCAAAAAATATCCTTATACTTATGTTCCAATATCTTAAACAATGTTTTTGGCTTGGAGAGAGTTTGTGATTATATGCTTGGAGGTTAAGATATTCAGAACAAATGCAAATTAAAAGGTCTAAATTGGACTTGTTTCACTCATACTTCAGGTTTGTATTTGCATCTTGTTTAAACTTTCTATAGAAATAGTGAGTACCAAATAACTGAATCTTACATAATATATATATATATATATATATATGTGTGTGTGTGTGTGTGTGTGTGTGTTTGTGTGTGACTTCTCAATCCTTGATGTTTGTTTCAAGTACCTTACTACAAAATGATCTGTGAAATTCTTAACTAGATCTCAGACAGGGATGGAGTCTGAAATAAATGATAAAAAAAAAGTTAAGGATACAAAAAAATGAAATAAAAGTTCAAGCACATTTTTATTTTTTACGTAATCAAATGTTGTTCACGTATAAACAAAGATTAAATAAAAGTCTGTGGATGCATTTAGGCAAACAAAAATAGTTGGAGGGCATTTTTCACCAACTTCCGATATACAATGAAAAAAGAGAGAACAGACTGCATACAGCACTCTGTCAAAAACTCACCATGTATTTTTAAACTTTGGGAGATTATCTTCTCTCAAAGCATCAGAAGAAGAATATCTAGATGTCACAGCACAACCACTGCATGATAATACAAAAAGTTATGAGCATAGAAGTGTTAACCTCTCGAACATAGATGATGTATGATGTTCACAAACCTGAACTGAACATAGTTTACATCATTCTCGTGTCCAGATAAAATATCCATTTCATGATTAGGTTGCTCCGAATCCTCTGTGCTGTACTTGCAGGCGTTCCAAACCTGGACAAGCCATCTTCAAATTAGAAAGAGAACTACTTACTGACACACACAGAAACAGTGTTAACATGTTTGTGTTCATAGCCTGTACGTTATGCAGACATAATACCGTCACTTATAGTGCCAAACTCATCATTCACAAGGTACAGAAATAAAAAAACATTGCCCTAATGCAGAAACCAGGTATACCCTTGCAAGTGTGTCTGAGCTTCCAGTGACAAAAACCGTTCCACTAGCATTGAATGCACAGCAGAAAATCTGATGGCTTTGCTGAGAAGTGCTCAATGGTGGACCATTATTTTTCCCTACAACCAAACAAAATGTTTCCCAATAAATTTGACCATTCAATATCATTCAAGAACTATTCGTTCTAACAAGAGCAAAAACCGACCATTCGCAGAATCTGAAGGTTTTGGCACATATACTCGGGGACTGAGCTGCGAATGTCGAACATCCCAAATTCGACATGTTCCATCGTCAGAGGACCTACAGCAACAAAATACAGCAAATGACAAGAAATGTGACCACAGTAAACACAAATAAGTTCTAGCTAACAAAAGCCAGATATCCACGGGGAATGAATTAAGACGGGATAAATACAGCATTCAAAGATCACATAATTGAAAAGATTAGAATTCTGACCAACTAAATATCAGAAGAGCATAGCAGCAAAAGAAACTTGCTCTTAGATGAATATTAACTTGCCTTGTTAAGAATTCTTCAATTAAAAGGTTAGGGTATATGTCAGACCAAGAGTATTATCAAGATGACTTCCTCTCTATACATTTTATTCAATTACTCACAACACATATGGAATCATTTTTCAAATATTCCATAAGAGAAAAAGATCTATGTAGGGGAGTGATTTGCCACACCTTGGCATTAATAATCAGGGAACTGCTTCAATTTAGAAACAGTCCTAGACACAGGAGATTGGTTGTGACCATACGGGTAGCTCATACAAGCAAAACAAAAATAGTGGAAAAGGATGGAAAAAACCTAATAAGCCTTACGATAAAAGCTGGTAAACAGCACTTGGTCTAGGGCTAAAGGCAATAGCAGTAACAGCTCCAGTATGACCCCGCAACACTGAAATTGGCATCCCATCATTCAAGCGCCACTGTTCCAAATGGAAGAAGGGAAGTAACTAATAACTCAAAACTTTACACATTATTCTGGACATGTATTGTAACCGAAAAGAGAATCTTACAACTCGTATTACGCAATCATTTGAAGCAGAGGCCACCAATGTGTTGTTGAAGTTCACGGCTAGATCGGTGATGTCACCCTTGTTATAAATGAAAAGGCATAAAGTCAAACTACATGAAGAGAATAAGATAGAATTAGCATTGCTCAAAATATAATATATGGCATACTTCATGTCCACGACAGCTGGCTAAGCAATATGCAGTTTCCATAGACCAAATTTTCACAAGACGATCATCTGAGCCAGTAATAACATATCTCCCAGACCTGTCAAAAATTGCTGCAACCAAGCAAAATATACTACACAGTAAGAAAATAGATGAACAACAAAAAGCTACAAATCTAGTATCCAAATAAGCTTTCGTAAACTTGATGTGAAAACAAACAGCATACAAGCAGTGCAATGCAGAAAACAGGGATTAGGAAACCTGACTAAACCTGACTATCCTGAAAAACAAATCAGAAGCATCTCAACAAAGTATAGACTACTACATTTATTTAGTCTCCTTGGTAGGAAGAATTAAAGAACAAGTTCCGAGCTGATCTAGTCATTAAGGATTCAAATTCAAGACATTTTCTTCAAGCCTAAATGCTAGCAAAACTACCATGCACCATCCAGACAAACCCCAATTTCCGGGAATAATTGTGCTTAAATTCTCTCTAATAAAGTAAAAATTGTTCGGTGCATCTTTTTCTCTTGAGTGTTGGGGTAGAAGCCAACCATTTTATGTACAAACCTTATATGTAAATATGCTTGAATATAATCCTAATTTGCACGTGCACAATTTTTCTAGTTTAATTCTTAGCATTACACCCTTTCAATCAAGATGGTGTTATACCATCTTATTGTTTTCATGGATAGCCAAAGACAGATAAATCTTCCAGAAGTCAAGACTAACCATCAAGAAAGAAAGAACAATAGATCCCTCAAAGATAACTCCATATACACAGTCATGATTCCAGTTCGAAGAAAAGATTTCAATTTTTTTAGTATTATTGCTGCTACAAATATGAAATAAAGAATTATTGCATTGGTACTAACCACAGTACACAGCATAACGGTGTCCTCTAACTCTTGTACGCTTTTTCATTGTCTTCACCAGTGTAGAAGGTTTTGCAATGGCATAACAAGCTGCACGGATAGAGGGTGCTCGATGATGTCTAGAAAAACCACCCCCAATTTCTCTTAGACTTAGTCCACGCACTTGATCAGCCAACATATGAGGCCAGCGTGTATAACGTGGAGGGCAATTCACTTCATTATTCCTCTTACTTTGTTCACCTGTGGCAGAGAATGTAAAGATCAATGCCAAAAGGACTTTACAAAGACAACAGCATAGGAACCATCACCAAAAAATTCGTAATTTTGAACTGATTTTATATAACAGATGCAATGAAGGTAAAAGAATGTCAATATCTTTTATCACTGTCACTGAGACACTAAAACTCACTTCATGAAGTGCTTCTGTAAAAACCAAATAACTAACACCTTACAGGCTATAGCACATTGCTAGCAAAGCTCTTGCAATTTTGAAATGCATTCCAAACAAGCAACAAAGGATGCATAAAAAAGGAAAAAGGATGCAGAAAAAGGAAAAAGGATCAGTCCGAATAACATACTGCTTAAAAGCGAAAAGGAACCAGTGCCCAAAAGAGTAGGAACTGAAGCTGCATTTATAGCATTTCCACCAAGCAAACCTTTTGCAGGAATTGCTGCATCCAAGATTAGTTTCTTTAAAAGCTTTACTAAGTGATCCTTTTCAATGTGAGGATACCTGAACATACATAATCAAAGTCCATAGTCAACAAAAGTAGTGGGATGAGAAGTTCAAAGCTACTTGCATGACTACAACAGCTATAGGACTGTAATATTGAAATATCAATCTAATTTCCACAATTTCTCTAAAAAGGAGAGAGAATTGTTTCTCTGCAGTACACACTCCAGGTTGAGGGAAGGAGAGAAAGAGGGGTGTTTTGCTGCTGCAATGAAACTTTTCAGGATACAGTCCAAGAGAATGCCATTTCTTATTCAAGCAATATATCATATTTCATAACCAACTTGAATGGTAAACAGGAGTTTTTTTTTCATAGCATTCAAAACGGAAGAAGTTTTATTTGAAATGTCAACTAAAATTTCTAATAACAGAAGACCAAACTTAATAAGACATCAGACACAAGATTAAATATGACAGGAAAAAAATGACCCATATCAAAGCCAATATTAATCATATGTAAAGATGCTTAGCATAGGTAACAAATCACTGAACTTGTGTATCACCTTTCCACCAATTTAGTATAACTCAGTGGGAGTGACATTCCATCATCATAATCATCCCCACTACGATCACCAGCCCTAGAATACCAAGCATGGTATCTTCTCGGTAGAAGTTGATGCTCAAGGAGTTCATTCCAGAACTGCCCACAGGTCCTCTGACATGGTCCAGCAGATAGAAAATGCATTATTAGGAAATAAATCTCCCTGAGGTCAACATCCGCAGCAGCCTCTGTTTCTCTTCTTTGTGAATCCACCACACGTTTAGCTTTCTCAATTGCCTTACTAGAGAAACTCAAAGACTTCACATTCAGAGAAGGAGCATCACTGGAAGGAACATATTTCTGAAGAGCCATATATATCCTGCTAATCAAAAACCAATTATTTATCTCTCTGAAGTTAGAATTTCATACAACAAGGAAGAAGTGTCCAAACTTTAACTTCTCCAGAAAAAAAAATGTAAATTAAACACCACGGAAATAGATAATTTTATCACCTCAGTGGTCTTTTTCACATTCCTTTCTGTTTTATGTGTGCAGTGATTGGAGAAATGGAAAAGGGAAGAAGAGTAAGAGCCACGAGGAAACAAGGGACATTATAACGGACACAATCCAGTTTCTAGGAGCTACAGGGATAGAATCAGGACAATGAAATCATATTGAAATGCTGAAACACTTAAAGGGCAGGGCTTTTTGATTGATGAACAAGGGGAATCCTTCCTGGATAGAATGACAGGGCCAAGACAACAAGCCTCCGTACACATGTTCCACAATTTTTTTCTTGCTAAGAACCACTAGTTATGAGTTGTTCAAAAGTTTCTGATTGTCCAATATGTAGGCTGAACATTTGCATAACAACTTCACAATGGGTGGCAACAAAGTCTGAACATGGGAACCATTTTAAATTACCACCTGGTATGATTTTAGGCTAGAATAGAGGAGAATAGTTTATAATTTATAGTCTATGAGTATGCATGAATTTACTACTCAAATTAGTTGGTTAAAACTTATTTGCTTTGGATATCTCATCATTAGTTTATTGTTCGTACATGCTTCTGCTAAACCATCCACAATAATATATATATATATTTATATATATAAATATATATATTTATATATATATATATTTATTTATATATGATATTCTATGAGCTATTCATTGTGTTGATATGTTAAAAAGATTATACTAGAGAAATATATTATTCGAGCAGTACTCTTGACAGCATATAGTACACAAAGTATGTTTCCCTACAACTATCAAATCAAGCGTGCTATTTACCCACTTTTCTAGGTATCTTATTCCCACAACACTGCACACCCTGCAATTCTCGCACAGGCAACTTGAACATACCAAAATTAGGGATGTTCCTGGTTTAATTTTGATCGGGCTTACCATTTTGGAATTCAAACACTTGAAACTAAAAAGTAACACAGCATATAGGAAATATTAAAGAAACAAATCATAAGAAATATTTACTGATAAGACATAAAGAAGCAAGAAATACAGAAAAATAGGTCAGTGTACCAACAGAGAAAAACAAGAACAAAGGGCAAAAATTGAACCTTTGAAATGCTCTAAGATAGTTAACCAGAAAGGCAATCGCCAGAAACCTGAAAATCCCCTGACAGACCAAATCCCATAAGCATTTCACTGTACCATAGAAAAAACACAACAAAGAATAAACAACCCCATAAATTCAACATAAACCCAGTTCACCTGCAATAAAGCAACAAAATCCCATGGCACAAGAACTTTAAAAAATTCTGAATTTAGGATCTATAGAATCCCATAACAGAAGCCCCACTTGAATTTCAAACAAGAATTGATAAAAATACCCTCTTTTGGCATAAATTTAAAATTTTTACCGACAATGGTGTCCGCCTAGGTGGAAACGGGAGGGTTTCACAGGTCGAGTGAAACTGCGGCAAAGGATAGAATGGGGATCCAAGTAAAGAAGCGAGTATAAACAATCTTTGGACTGTGCAAACGTCAATTTTTCTTCCTTTTTCCGGCAAAAGAACAAAAAAGAACAAAAAAAGGACGGAAAATTCAGTACCTTTAACAAAAAATTTGTTTAGATATATGGAGGGAGCCCTCTGTTTTTTTCACGTTATTGAGGAGAGTTTTGAAGTCTGTAGTTTGGTGACGAAGAAAATCGCACAGGGAGAAGAAGAGAGAGAGAGGGCACAGGAAGAGAGTCAAATTTAAGGAAGCGTTTTTATACATCTATATCTCTCCCCCAGGCCCACAATTTCATAAAACTAGTATTTCTCTTTCAGAAAATTTAAAAATTAGGTTTTTATCTTTGAAATTTAAAAATTTAGTTCATTCCCCTAGATTTGGTTGGGCCAAAACCGTTAATAACTTGGGTTTTGAATTTGATATTTTTAATTATACACTCCAATAAATTAATTAGTTACAAAAGAAAATTTATATATATAAGCAGGATTAACTAGTTTTATAAAATAACCTCACCAAAAAATAAAAATATTGTGGATTCAAAACTCATAAATTTTAGAATTGAGCTTGACTTTTGAAAATTTTTATTTTTGAAACTATATCTCAATTTTGTATAGAAATAAATTAAATTTTAACCAGATTTTTGTAAAGTTTTATAGCTAAGCTAAATCTTTTATGGGGGGAGAAAAAGAGAAAAGAAAAATAGGAAAGAACAGAAAGTCATATCATCCAATCATATGTTGTACCTGTGTTTGTTTTTACTTTGTTAACCATTTGACTTTCATGTTCCAGGTTGATAAAAAATAAGGGGGAATTTAAAATAAAAAATAAATTAAAAAAATCAAAATAGGATCTGAAAAGGGAAAAGAAGCAGTAAAGGGGAAAGAATATATGTGAGGAAGAAAAGCCACTTAATTTTGGCATTCTACCATGTGTAACTTTCAAGAACTCGAAGGCATCAACACAAGTGGAAGGTTTAGCAACCATATTTGGGTCACCATCTCAAAGAAAATTTAGCAAAAACTTTCCAGATATGGAAGATTGAAAAGCTGGTTTCTTCATCAAACTACAACCACTACCATTTCCAGTCACTGGAGGATCAAGAATTAAAGAGCAAACAGTATTTGATAAATTGAAAAACTTGAACAAACTGGTAACCATCTATGCATATATAAAATGGAAGCTTTGCAAAGCTTTAGAAACACATCAGAACTGACAAATAGCTGAAGCACAAGACACAATATCCTTAAATTTTCATCATCAATCCTATTTTTGAAACCTCATAAGACTTGCATAGGGATGATAAGCAATGACATTAATCATGTGTAAGAAGCCAATTTACCAAGGAAGAACTCAATTCATTTACCATAGAATACCATAAAGTGGATCTTGTTTCCATCAATTAGTATTTCTGATGCAGTTAACTAAGTCACAAGTATACATTGATAGTTCATCCAGTAACAGTTGGAATGCACATTTCTTAATTTTTTATCGAGAGTTAGAACTTCAATCCAGGAGTTGAAAGTGCATGTGCATCCGGCTCTCATATGATAATTTCAATCTCTCCACCTGTGACCACAGTTTGTGTTGCAGCAGACAAAGAAGAGTTGCATGCCCTCTTCTCCCCGAGAAGTTGCCTGCAAATTGATTACAACAAGATGAAGGATACTGTGAATTTTCAAATTTTGATTCATCACATTGTTACCTCTAATGCTTCAGGAGCAGTTAATTTAGTATTATGCAACAAGTACGATGCTGAAAGGGCCATAAGTCAACCTAAATTTCATGGCAGCACATACTTAGAACAACCCAACTTATACTGTGCAGGACTAAGCAGCAATAGCTAATTAAGTGTAGCTTAACAAAACAGTGAAAATAAGTGCAGAGAAATTACCTGGAAAAAGACAGCCTCTCCATGGCCACACTGCGAACAACGCACTGTCTTTGTGCGTGGAAGAGTTGGATCGGCAGCTACATCCTGCAGGATTTGGGTGCTTTCGGCAACAGAATGGTGTACCTCGTTTCGGTAAACACAATTGTTATCCGCAACCTCCTGCACAAAGTAAAAAAGCGTAGTCAGGGTAAATCTGCAGAAACTCACCAAATGAGGACAAGAATCAATTTATTCAAATTTACTTTATAAAATCCATTCATACGCAGAGAGATTTCACATTTGAATTGACAATCTTAGCACACAGAAGAAGATTTTAAAAGAATTCTAGGCTAAGTCTATTCTGGAAAAGATTCAGCCATCCTCTAATTCAGTAGATATAGCAGGATCAAAATGCTTAGTGGGAAGACCAGACGGAGCTAGCTTTTTTAAGTGAGTCATACTATAGTAAAATTTAGTGATTTGAATAGAAACTTCTTTTTATCTTACATACTTTATTAGTTTCCAAAAGGCACATAAGTAAAAGACCAGACTTTACACTACATGACCTCCTCCTAATCATGAAAACAACATTGAAAGACAAATGGTAGCTCTTTAGTGGTGCACATCTAGGGTAGCACACAGGAACAAGGAATCAAAATATGATAACATAAAACATTTCATGTAGTTGAGTTGGAACAAACTAAAAAGAAACTAAATAGTCTTATGATAAATTTTGGCCTCCAACGTCGATGAGCAAAACCTTTTCCAGGTAAAGAGAATCAAAGGGCCTACATAGTCATGATGAAATTAAGTGAAAGAACTTGAGGATGCAAACAACATAAAGCATGTATAATGTCAGATTCAGAGCTGGTATCAACATATAAAAAACAAAGGATTCTACTCTGTTCAATTATGAAAGAGATCTAATAATTAGTTCCCTAATTTCACTTTCCTTTTTCAGACACTCAAGCATGCACTTGCTCAAATAAACTTTATTGAAATTCACAAACTCTCTGTATCCTCCCTCTACTCACACCTTCAGTACTCAACTCGATTCAAATGGGAATTTCCTCAAACAAGCTTGGCTTACTAAGTGAAAACATCCAGTTCCCAAGCAGCACATCTAAATACAAGCCTTGAATTGCTCTAAATGAATCAATCATGATTCATGAGAAACTACTCCTTCATCAGTTTTTTTCTTCTTCTTTCAAAATCCCATGACAAAGCCGAATAAATTCTCGAAGAAAAGATTTTTAAACCAAAGAAACAAAACCCATGTAAACAAACACCATGAATGAAACTCGTTTACTGTTATAAGGGCTAAAAGAATAAATGCGACACATCTGCTACCGTTCTTTAAGCCCTAAGCCCACATAGTAAAACCCAAAAAAAACGCATAAAAAAAGGGAGGTGAAACGGGCACCTGGTGATCACAGTTCCGGCAAGCATAGAGGAGGATTTTCTGCTCTTTATCTTCCTTCGGGTACAAAATGTTATTGCTAAAGAAAAAATTATAAATAAAATCAATGGACATACAAAAATACACATGCTTTTTCTAGCGAGTTCAGCTGAGTTCAACGTTTAAAAAAGCTAACCATTCTCGGCAAAATTTCATGGTACTCATCTTGACGACCTAGAAAACTTAGCGGAGATCGAAGTTTTGATCTTGTCAAGTGCGAAGTATAAAGACTCCCTTTTGAATTTCTCCGCGCTGATTCTGCTTCTCTCTTCGCTCCCCGTGCCTCGGCAGCTGCAGCTTAATGGTCGCGTGGTGTGGCTTCATTTGATTTTATATTTACTACTCCATTTATGAAAGACAAATCATCACTATTTTATAAACTTAAAAAAAATCTTTAATTACACTTTCAAAATTTTGAAATCGTTATTTAGTGAACGATGAAGTATTATACTCCCACCTTCTAATTATCCCTTTTTTTTCAATATGAATATTGTTTTATTTATGATAATCTTTCTCTTTTTTTCTCCCTTAAATTTTTATAACTTTTTTGCTCAATATATATAATTTCAATTCTTGATAATCTCACTTTCTCAAGCAAATACAATCAAAGGAAACTCTACATTTTACAATATTTTGTAATAATTAAAATGATAGAATTTTCAAAACCATTTTACCTGCAATATTGAATTGAGGAGAGAGATGTTATGAATAAATTTGGAAAGAGATTATTATTAATTACCAATATAAGTCCATACTTCTCGGCTCTTGTTCTTTATCATCTTTTTACTTATCTAAGTTACGTTGTATAGGAAATGTTTTATGCCCAAATAGGATTGTATTTAATATGGCACTTCAGCAAAAGAATGCACATGAAGAGAATTGAGGATTAGGTGAATTCACCTTCATTTGATGGAAACACAAACAATTCTAGATTACAAAATATTCAAATAATATGCCATGACAGAAAAAGGAGAATACAATTCAGGTCAAATTTATCTTGAACAATGATCAAAGTTGGAACCCTTCCACTTTCAAAAGTGACAAGCAGTTACAGAATAAACCCAGAATCAGACAACAGTTTCATGTATTATACATGAATAGCCTCAAAGTTCATTAAGCAAATAGAACCAAGCATTAGGTATTGCAGAACATCATGAATACGAACAACAGCCAACTCTAAACCTGCCCTGCAAACAATAGATGGCAAACTTAAGTAAGCATGATTTTATATGATGGAAAAGTGGTGGGGAATTCTTCGTGAAAACTCTCTGGATCTGATTGGGCAGGTGGAGCAGAGAATAAACAAAGAACTGACCTAATCTAAGACTCAATCAGAATGAACATATTCCATCAAACACAACAAACCACAATCATAACTTCTCACTCATATGGGATCATCCCTGCCACAGCATGCAGGAATGGTAATAAAGACAAACTACATACAAATCAGACTACACCTTTAGGAATTAAGCTAATTCACTCTCCTTTCATAAACCAACAACTAATCAGGAGGAGAAGCCCCAAAGACCAGAGCAGAAGTTGCATTCCTAGTTCCTATAGGGTTCTAGGATCAGCCAGTCATAAATGATAGCAAGCATATAGCCCATTAAATGGATTAAGGCAGCCATTAAATCTCAATAAACAATAGAGTATAGCAATAATTCTGGAGTTTGACAACCAACACCAAGGGACCCTAGAACAAAAGACCTTTCATAAGCAATACACTGATGAAAAGAGTCGATAGAAATTTTCCAAATTTAATCCAAGGGAATCATAGGGTACACTCCCATCTGAAGAAGTACAAGTAGATAATGGGAGAATATCATACATCAATCTAGGATTGAAGAAATCACTTCTGAATTAGTCTCATTTCTTCTATCAAAATGCAATTGCAGAAACTTTAGCTGTCTATAAAACCAATTCAAGTCCATACATGTCAAAAGATCGACTTCATGTCACTGCAAATTTCGATATCAATACCAGACAAATGAAAATCAAATCAGATCATATCTTTGGAGAAACATTAGAAGAAAAATATTTCATAAATTTTTAAAAACAAATAGACCAAAATGGTTAGCACCCACCCATGAACAAGAAGATGCTACTTTACAAGGATCGGGAAAATATTCATTAGCTTTAGAAACATAAAGGAACTGACAAACAACTGAACCACAACAATCAGATATCCTTAAGTTCTTGAGATATAACATACTACTTGAAATTAGACAAACATTTACACCAAATTTATTTGGACTTCCACAAGTCCAATCTCACTGCATGTCATTAAGATGCTAGACAAACTTGATGAATTTCCTAGCAATAAGGAACTGACTACAAGAAAAAGAGACATTAGTCTCAAGTTGCTCTAAATGGCATATCCCCACTAATGCTTCCTGGTATGCTTCCTGCTCTTACTCTTGTTCTTGCTCCTCCTGCTCCTTTCTTCTGAATCAGATTCTGAGTCAGAGTACGAGTCAGACTCAGATTCTGATGTTGAACTGTACCTCCGATGCCTTCTCTTGCCATGCTGCTTCTTTTTCTTCTTCCTCCTCCTCCTCCTCTCCTCAGAGTCAGTTGATGAACTGTAACTTGTGTCACTCTCAGCAGAAGAATAGTCAGACCCAGTTACTGAGGATGCCCCACTGTCCGACTCAAAAACTGAAGCCTCGCTATCACTACCAGACTCAGTATCTGACTTATGCTTCCTCTTGCTCTTCTTTGTAGATGTCTCACTCTTTCGTTCCTTTTCTTTTTCCAGATCAGGGTTATCTAAATCATAAGAAATAGACAACTTCATCCTCAACTTGGGGTTTTTCAATTGCTGTGTACGAGATGGTCTAGAAATGTAGACTCTTTCATTCTTGCACTCATAAGTCCAATGCCCAGTTTGGAAGCACTTCTGGCATTGCGAAGCTGCCCCTAGAGCAGCTGCTGAACTCTTAAGGTCCTTTCTTTCACCCAATCTCACCTGTTTCTCAGTACTCATCAAATACATCTGCCTTTTAGCTTCTTTCCTTTCTTGCCATCTACTTGGTCCTTCTTCCTTCTGCCCATAGGCATTCACATTGCGTACAGCTGCAGCTGCTGCACGCTCAGCCTGAGTTCGGCTAAGACCCTTAAAGCCTGATAATGCCTGAGCCTTCATCTTCTCCGCAGCACCTTCATCTTTAGCACCCGACATTTTTTTTTTTCCTTGTTTGAAATCAACACCAGCTTCAGCTTCCTATGTCTGGAATCTTACACCAATAAATTTAAAAATTTTAGAATTTTCTTATATGATGCACATCTAAATGAACCTGTGAAGAAACCCGACTAATTTAAACCAAAGAAACAGCGAAAAAATTATAAAAAGCTTATCCACGCAGAGAAATCATAAAATCAATATCATTCAAAAATCCCAACTTCTCCAATAGTCACATTACCGACAAAAAATAAATCCAATGAAAATAAAACTCCCAAAAAACAAACTTTCATTCAAACAAAAAAATTAAAGAAATCAGAAGATGTTGAATCTCAATTAGAAAAAAAATCGGAATCATATTCCGCAATCCCGCAACCAAACAAAACGCAGATGCGAAGATGCATTCAGCAGAAAGAACATTGTTCAAGAAACAACTAAAAATAAACAGTTTACCCTTACTTACCAGGGATTTCCAGCGGGAGCTGGTGGCTGTCTCTGATAAGATCACAAACGATGGAGAATACACACAAAGAAATTTTAGGGCTTCAAGAGTTTGATTAAAATTAGGGAAGAAATTGAAAAGAGAGACTTTTATTTATACGCCAAATTGTGTCGTTTCGTAGGTTGAGAATAAATTGCCGCTTAACCCCTAATGAATTAAGAAATATATTCCAGACCTACTGTACGTTTTTCTTTCTTTATATAAGCTACTTCTATAATAATTCAAAGCTTTTTCTTAATTTTTTTTTCTCAATTTAAATTTAGGTAAAATCTTAAGCAATAAAAATTAATTATAATAATCATTAAAATAAAAAATTTATATAAAATGATCTATAAAATATAAAAGTTTCAATTACTCTAATATTAATCATACATTTTTTTTTCCGATGAAATAAAAAAAGAAAAAGAAAAAGAAAGAGCAACGGATGTCTTTAAATACCATCTTATTAATTTTCTTTCAATTAGAACAAAATTTGATTTGCTAAGGATATTTTTTCATTAACAAATTTTAATATCATTTCACATGTTTAATATTAGTACTAAATTTAAACCCATAATTGTTAAATTTAAATAAAAATATTATCATTACAAAGGTTTAGTTAAAAAAATTACATTCCACTTAAAAGAATATCTCAAGTTATTTATTAAATGGGAGGTTAAATGAAAAATATAATAATTTCAAAATGATATTTAATAACTGTAGCTTTTCATTGAATTTTTATGAAATATAATATGTATAAAGATAAAATGAGAGTATAACTTGACATTCTTGAAGTTATTTAAAACACGTAAATAGATTGTATTGTTATTTGAAAATCATTTTTTATTGTACAAAATTAAACAAATAATATTTCATTTTAAATTAGAAGATTATAACTATAAGTTTTAGTTCAATCTATCCAAATAATATCATACTTTAAAATTTAAATAAAAAAAATCTGATTAATGATCTTATTTAATTTCTTTGATATTTTATTGAGATTCTTTTATAAATATAAATTTTTTTAAAAAAATCTAAATAAGAAACATCTTCCAATACGGAATATATAGCATATAAGTTTACTTCGTTTCTCCAAATTACAAAACTGCAAACAAAATAATCTTTCAGTTTCAATTTAAAATATTATAATTAGAAATCTCAAAATTAAAATCTAATTTGATAATAAAAAAGTGACTTAATTAGAGTTAATGTATATAGGGGAAAAGGGAGAAGAAATAAGACTAGGATTGACTTTATCCAATCCAAAGTCAAAAATAATTTAAATATTTATCTCTCTGATTTTACATGAATTAAAAAATAAATATTTCATTTTAATAGGAGCAAAAATGGATTGCCTTTTTGGGCAGATCTAAGACATAATGAGGATCAAGAACCCTCTTAGAGACTTCCAAAATTACATTAGGAGGAGGTGACTATGTACCAAAAACAGTACAAGAATTTATAATTTTCATTGAAAAAAAAGACATCACAATTTCAGAAGATAAGGAGGCCATTCTCATCGCATAAGGATTTAAACTCAAAACTCAAAATATTCCTCTCATGAGGTTAGCTGCTGTTGATATAGCTGCACCAGTGATGGCACATTGCACGATTTGCTCCTGGGAATGGTCATCTGTCGTCAATGCTAATGCTGCACCTGTGATTGCCCCAGCCATAGCACTGTTTTTCTGCAGCAGAATGGAACGGTAAATGAATAGAAAAGAAAATCTTTACTGGGATGGAAAGAACTTTTTCCAAGAACTTTTTCTATGATATCATCTAACAAGGTATTGCCATGTAAGGTACACAATAAATGGTATCAAATTAGAGCATTTTAACTATCATGATGATGAATCGATGATACACCAGTTAAGAAAGGATTGTGTGATCAAGATTTTCTATCTGAAAAATGCTCAAGATAAATTCAAAAATTTCACTAAGGAGCAATTACCCAATCATGAACTCCTCGTGCTTCTTTCAGTCCATAGGTTAGACCAGAATACATTCCTGCAGCTAATCCTGCATTGTTGAAAAAGAAGATTAGTGTCATTCTCTTGCTTAGTTTTGCCGTGCAAAATATCCATTCTGATAGAGAATAGTGTAGCTATCGGACTTTTTGACAGTTTCCACAGACACTGCCTCTAATAAAAGCACAATTTCGTCTACTCCACCCCTCTGCTGTTTCTGCAGGGGCAGGGAGAAGAGGAGAGAATTTGAAGGCCAAACCATTATACATTCTCATAGGTTCATTTTAAACCTTGACAGGCACCACATTGTGCAATGTGTTCGGTACCCAAGTCTTGATGGACGTTATTAACCAACTAATAATGATCTGTGGGTGAAAAATTCCAGAGAAATATAAGAGATCGAGATGCATAAGCAGACCCAACTATTGAAAAAACGAAAGGAAATGAAAGGAAAGAATTAACAACTGAAGTTACTCTAATTATAAGAACCCCCAACGTATGAATTGAGCTACGGATAGGAATTGGTTTACATTCTACAGCATTTTAGAACCACCAATGTAGGAATAAACTACTGATATTGAGGCATACATTGCACACTATCACAAGAATCAAAGAATGCTACTTCTACGTCAATTGAAGATAAATCTCAATCTGCAGTTTTTGCTTACCCCACTGCATAGATTCTTTCCCAGTGCGCTTGACCTGTGGACAGAAGAAAGACCAAAAGATGATTAGTTGAGAATGCTCAATAACCCAAGTTCTAAACTTTCCTAGATTGCTAAGTACTGTTGACACATTCGTCAAAACGAACAAAAAGATGCACTGAACAAAGAAGAAGCATATACAGTGAGTAGAAATAGTACAAGTTACTGGCAGAGACATACCATGGCCTCAATAGACATCTCATTAGTTTCTCCTGAAAAGAATATACTTCAGGTAAGAACTTGACAGAGATGATAAACATAACAAGTAGAGGGAAAAGCTAACCAAATCAAGTCAAGTCTATAGGTGGTGTTTCAAAAATGAAAATCAACAGCAGTAAATTGCATTAACTGAAAATCAACAGCAGTAAATTGCATATATCACAAAGAAGTCAACTACGCATTGATAATACTCGAAACAATCCCTGTTATGAAAATTAAAACAAACCTGTTGCCACTTCACATCCTTCAACAAATCCCACTAGCCCATGTCTCATAAAATGACTCAAATGGATGAACTCTAATGCAATATCCCACAAATTCCCATTTGAAGATGTACTTACATTGCAGTCATCATATATATACCATCCATGCTAAATGAGTAGGCTACAAAAGAAAACCCGAAATGGAAATGCTGGAAAATACATACCTCTAAGGTTTCGAAATGGATTCTTCTTGGAACCACCAATCTCAGCAGGTAATCCACCCTTAACCACTCCAGCATCTAGTCATTTATTTTCGCACAAAGTTTTGAACACTATTCAAAAGCCTCATTCACTATACATCAAGTTTACAAAAGAAAAAGGGGAAAAGAAATCTGTAATCCAAGTCAAACACAAAGCGTGAATTTATAAAGACAGCCATTTCACCTTCAACAGCTATGAAGTATCCCTCCCGTGCCACTGCTTGAACAGCACCAATCTGCAATGAAAAAACTTTCATACCCTTAAAAACAAAAAACTCTCACCTAAAAGATACTTCAAAATTTACATTCAAAATCCGTACTTTGCTTTACAGTTAAATCTATGCAATAGTTAAAAATAAAAAAAATCAAACCACCCACATTGAATACAATAGCTAATCAAAAGAAAGATCAATTCTTTACATACCCCAAAGGCCTTCACAAAGCTTTCGGCAATACGGTTCACCAGAGGGTGTCCCAAATCGAAGAGACCATTCTTGTTAAAGCTCCTAATCTCATCTAACAACGATCGAGTCTCCAGATTGCTACTATTGCCACTCATTTTCTTGCTCCTTGATTATCAAGAAATCGCAGTACACAAATAGTCCTCCAATGACAAATTTTCACAGGGAATGTAGAATATTCAAGAAAGAAAGTCAAAAACAAGAAAGAAGCAAAACAAATGCTTAATATGGAAGACCATCATCTTTTTCAGAAGCAACAAGAAGACTGAGTTGAGTTCCAGCTCTCTAGAGAAAACTGGAGAAGATGACACGCGTAGCATCATTGTTCAATACGTGTCCTTCTTCTGTAACGGGAATCGAGCTTTGTGGCGACATTTCTGCAAACGAGACATCTGTGGAGTGTTTTTGTAACTTACTGAAGAAATATGAAAGACTTGGCATTAGAAGTTGATGGCACAGTGAAAATTAAAATTTTCATTTTGATTTAATAAACAATTAAAACTTCATATTTGAAAAGTTATCAATTTTATCTTTAATTGACTAATAAATCTTAAATTATGGAGCATAAGAAATGATTTTAAATGGGACATTCAAATTAATACAGAAATATTAGTGTGCCCTTTTAAAAGAAATGCTATAATTCAAGATGATTTTGCTAAAACACAAGTGCTTAATTCTAGATATTCCCTTCACGATATCCATCCATAACCCCTTAGGTTTCTTCTCAAGAATCTCTTACATTCAATCTCAAAACACTGAAGTCAATAAAAAAATTTTATTATTTCCCCATGAATTATGTATTTATCAAATGAATTAACTGCATACACTTCACTTCTAAAAAATATTGAATTTTTGCTAGATTTGTCTGTTTTAATTGCTTTTCTTTCTATTAAGAAGCAACAATTTGAACGATAAACAAAATATCGCCCTCTAAAAATTTGTCCAAGGAACCCACTGATTAAGGTTGTGAAAACACATGGATTGATCATAAAGATAGAAAAGCTGACAAAAAGAAAAGAAAAAAAAATGTTATCCAAGGAGCTGGTTTCACTCTTGAACAATCAATATCTCCTCCCCCAACCCCCCCTACATTATATAATGTACAACCGCCTATAAGTTAGATTACACAAAAGAAAGGAAAACATAGAAGCCTCACTAATGCCCACAACCACCATATTTCCACCATAGAAGAAAAAACTATAGGGGGGTAGTAAATTTAGCACCCCCCACCTATCATTTTATGATCTTCTACATAATTAGAAATGAAATTCTAGATGAAGGACAAGTTTTTAAAGAAAAAAAAGGGAAGCTATAGAGCTAACAAAAGTCATACAAAAGCAAGAAATGACTCAAGATGAAGCATGAATTTAAAGCAGGAAGAGCCCTATAAGGGTGGGGTGCTCCTAACAACCCTCTTGCAATGGCACTGTACAGTATCCTTTCCTACCACTGATGGGATTTGCCTCAACAGCCCTCCCCATTCTTCTGAGATCAGCATTCCTTTTAACCAAGAGATACACTATAGGCCAGTTCCACCAAGCATCATCAGAAGAAAAAGAGAAACAAAGGGGGAAACAAAATGGCGGCAACAAAGTGAATCTTTCTCAGCATTGTATTGAATTATTATCAGGATCCATTTACAGCCATTTCTGGTGATGATTTTGATGATATCCGTGGGCAGTCATCTCCAACTGGTCCGTTACTGGGGGTATCATGCAAGTCATCTGATGCTAGTGGGGGAGAAGGACCAGCCTCTTTCTCTGAGTCCGTTACTGCATCTACACTACTGTCCTCATTGGTGGAGATTGTATGCCCTTTTCCTTCATGATTTGCATCTGTGGTGTTCTTGTTCATATCTGATCGGGGAGCCTCGGATGCAGTATTGGTTGTTTTCTTACTTGGTAGTACTGCATGACTTAATGTTGAGCATAAGGCTGCAAAAACGCCCTCGTTTGGCCTTGAGCTTTTAGGTGACCGTTGCAGCCTTTTTGGCTCAGGCTCTTCCTTTGCAGGTGATTTCCGCTTCAAACGAAATGACTCTACCTCTCCCTCATCTTCACCAGAATTATCTGACTGCTTTCTAGGAGGCGGTTTGTAATCTTCATCATCTTCATCATCTTCATAGTCTACAAGTCCACCAGGCCTACAACACCAAATAAAATAAGATAAAAAGGTTACTTCAAATTGAATACCATGCCATCTAAGAATTGAAATTAACCCATTGAATACCTTACAGACGGATAGCTCGAAGCAGAGCCATTGGGCACAATAGGTTGAGACTGCACTCTGTTAGCATTTGGCATGGATGCCGATGCAGAATCTTCTTCATCACTGTACAGCACCAGATTCAGTTAACAATTCATTTAGTGGATTAAAGAAAACTTCAAGAGAGATGTCAAATTTCCACATTGACAAAATAGCTGATACCTGTCCTCGTTAAAATATTCTTCCTCTTCTTTCTCAAGAGCTCTCTCATCTATCCGTTTTCTAGAATCTGAAGGGCTCACATGGTTTCTCAAGCCTGGGTTCTCTAGGCCCTGATAAAACATCACAAATTACACCCAATAATCAAACAGGCAACAAATGCAAAATTCTTTAACAACAATTAGTACCTGTTCATATTTAACTTTTAGTGAGCGTATGGAAGATAGATTATCAAATTTGACTAGTTGTTCCCAAAATGAATCAACCAAATACTTCAGTAATATCTTCAAATTCTCCTGCACAGGGCACATGCATAAGAAGATAAAATACCTAGAATTAGCAACACAACACAACACACCCAAAGATCTACCTGAAACCCTTCCTATGCTTTTCAGCGAAAAAATTCCATAGTAAAACAGTAAATATTCAAATAGGCCAATAAAAGTTATAGTACTTTTCCCTTTAAAAGCCGGTTTAGTTGGTTAAGTTCATAAGCCAAATACAACTCCACCACTACCCACCCAAAAGAAAAAAAGGAAAAAAGAAAAAATGCTACTTCCACAACAACTAACTCAAGAGCGAACAAAAACCTTCCAGATGTACTCAAAGAGTTCCAAAACAGCAGAATTGAGCAGATTGTAGCGATTTCCATTAGCAACAAAAGCTTCAACAATTGGCTTCAAAATGTTATTCTTCACTATATGATTCATCAGGTGCTCATCCTGCAGAACAAATTACTCAACCATATCATATACCAATACTGCAGAAAATCTTGAGATATTTCCTTCAAATAATACTAAATGAAAGATATTTACAAACAGCCAAAAACAAAACCCAAAGAAGCATCCAGAGTATTCGGGTCCCTTGGTATAAGAAAGACTCATATTCGCACCTACAAACTATCTGGGAAATATGGAACGTTTGCTTTTGTCAGCTTAGTTCCTAAAGCATTTCAAAATCCAATTCAGAAATCCATAAATATAGAAAGAACACCAACAAACACGATACTTTAGTCAATAATTGGAAATCTTCGAAATCTGTAAGCAGAAATATAACTCTCTCTCTCTCTATATATATATATTTTCTAATGAATCTATCATCCAAAAAGATCAGAATTCTAAAATTAAAATAAATTACAAAAGAAGGAAGAAACACTAGAAACTATCACTTAGGATGCTATGAAAATTTCCCATGACATAAAGACACCCCATATCAAATATCAAAATGCTTACATTTCGGGAAATGAGAGTTCTAATGAATCTAACAGCTGCTACTACAAGATACTTTTCCCTTCGTCTCGTCAGAAACAAAACTTTCTCAATTACATTATTGAGAAGAAAGTTGCACCTGCAGACAAGAGCATAAATCATTTAACAAAACAAAATCCACATGCAGCAACAAAATGCAATAAAGCAGAAGTTACAAGGAAATTACTTTATTCGATATGGATGGTGCAAAACACAAAAGCATAGCAGATCACAAATGTTCAATAGTATTTCAGGCTTCACAGTACTTTGATACCCAATTCCTCCATCGGATCTTGCAGACTTACTAACCGTACGGGCAGCAGAACTTGGTGGGCATGAGGATGTTATAACATCTATCAGTTGACCCAAGTGCCTCTCATAGAAAATCTCTATGATAGTTTCTTTCTGCAACAACATTAGAAAGGGAAATTAAGAGAGACATTGCATAGAAATCCCAAAACTGTGCAGCTTGCATTACAAGTCATTCATGATTATCAATCCCGAATTCCAATTAAGCAAAACAAGGCATACTAAGCATTGAATTTTCAATGCATCAACTTCACTTCTGAAAGAATTTCATCATCAGCAGCACATTTAATTTCCTCAAGAATCAACCCCAAAAACAGATACTCCATATGCCTTCTAAGAATAAAGTCATTTGAAGAGAAGAAGGAACATTTGAACAACCAATTTAAGTTTAAATTGAATTAGAAATGCCAGCTATTTGATACCAACAGATTTGGACCAATGTGGAAAGGGAAAAGCATGCAACAAATTGCATATATTATCAGCTACAATTGACCTAGCAAATGGGTTTAGTCCTCACCACCCAGCCCTAATCTCATATTACATGAAGTAAAATATTATGAACCCTTTAATCATGCAGCCACAAAGCCACAGAAACTTGCTAAAATGAAATGTTTGAGCAGCAAACCTGTGATCCTGATGCAGATGATGCGTAGGAGTCCATAAGATTGCGCAGGATTTCAAGAAACTGACAATGCATATCATCCTCAAAATCTGTTAACATACCTTTCACCTGGAAACAAGAATATCACTAGTCCATCAGACTCCTTATCTATGCATGCCCATTCTCAAGAATGTCTTGGAATTCATGAGGATAGACATTGTATGAATTTACTGCTTATCTATCAAAAAAGAAAGAAACTTTGATCCTTTTTCATGGGGTGGACAAAGTGATTGAAAAGCATGAGGCAGAGAATCCTCTAAGAGATATCAATTAACAGTTACATAACCAAATTTTAACCTCAACCTGCCGAACCTGCTATCCTATGTCCAAATAAGCATCAAAAGGATAAAAAAAAGGAAAATTTTCTGATCTTAAAAGGTATCAACACATCATTTCTTTCACTTAATACCTCAAAGTTTAGAGGGGGAAAAAAACACAACAGAAATTTCCCTACACTAATGGTAAACCAAACTTATCCAGTATGGTATCAAGAATAGTAGATCAAAAGTTTCAGAGATCAGTGGATCATAAATTAGAAATAAATAAATACAATACTTCATTTCTCTACAAAGGACTCTAATTCTCATTCTCTCCCATACAAATGAATATGATATGGTCAATAGGATGGACAAAGATATTTTAGTATGCACTAACATCATGCAAATCATAACTGAACCCAGAAACATGACTGATATAATTTTCATCTCATAGAAAACATGATAATGCAAGGTAGCTTTGGCTTCAAGCAGAGCTCCTTGTTTGTGACAAATGAATCATTACACGTCTAAAGGGATAAAACAAATAAAATACATACCAGAAGTCCAAAAAGGGGGCTCCCTTCTGGACATGTTACATAAGAACGTAAAAGGTTTGGATCTTGATTCAAAAATGAAATAAGGATGTCTGTCCTGCATCAATTACATCCATTTATCATCAGAATTGAGTCGTGCAGACATATAAACAACTTAGAAAAAACAAAATTAACAATCAACAAAGACATCATTAAAACCAATTACCCTGTCAAAACAAGCTTTTTATCATGACAATGAAGAATAGCAGCTAGGATGTCGAAAATGCCTTCATTAACTAGATCCCTACAAGCATTTAAGTTGTTAAAGCTACAAGAAACAGCAGGATCCCAACAGAAAGAACAACCACATCAAAAGGTTCCACCGGTCCCAAGTCATAAAGTACCTGTATAACCGAAGTTGCTGCACCACCTGTAAACTCTTGCTCAAGGTACAAAATTCATGCAAAAAGAGTACCTATTTTCATGAATGGGAAAGATTTAACTTACTCAAATTTACAATGCATAAATTCCAGAATACTTTACCCAAGTATCCTCTCCAACTATTTTAGCTCCAAAAGAATACAATTTAAAAACAGTATCACCACACATTCTTTGAAAGACAGGAAACAACAGACAGCATAGTAAAAAAGCATCAATCCATAGCCCAAACCCCAAGTCAATACAAGAATAGGTAAGATGACCTTAACCAGTGGAAAATTCAACATGGCAGAAGAGAGATCCGGAGGTTTTTAGGCAGGTGCAGTCAAGAGATTGCCAGTAACACCTGACCAGCAATGGCAGATGTGCATACAGAAAAAATTAAGAACTCAGATGCATATTGTAAGGGTGCTGAATATGACTCTGAAATCAGGATCAAATCTCATTGCTTTGGAAGTCTACAATGGAAGGCCAGGCATGCGAGAGCGCTGGACCCCGGGTCGGGGGGGGGGGGGGGTTATTATACCACATCTCCTCAGAAAAGTACAACACCCAATTAAGCTTAATTACAGCATTTTTTAGTGAAAATTTGAATTAGCTTTGTGAAAACATCTGATTTAGTCCAAAGTGAAAGTGTACTTGCAGATGAAACGTTTATAAGTTGAATCAAGAATTTAGAAAAAAGAATGTAAAAATGCATGCTAAGATTGTGGACAATGCAACAGTTGGGAGCAACAGAGAAAGTTCAAAGGCCAAAAGCAACTTTTAGATTTACCAAGTTTTTCTTTGATTCAACAGAAGTCGATGACGATTTCAATCTAGCAAACAGTTCTTGGATGAAGGTGTTGTCATCCTTCAACAAAGAAACAACCTAAAATGCAACAAAATAATCAGGCAACAAGGAAAGAAAGAACAGGATGGACAAGCACAGGGGAGAGGAGGGAGAATTCCCCTCCTAGTATGCAAATAACTATTGTTTCCAATCTTACAATTGCATTATTTGTATGAATTATACTATTAAGATTTGCAACAATAGCCTCGTCCAACACTCTTGGCAGAATAACATCCTAACAAATGATGCAATAAAGAAGGATCAGTAGCAAAATAAAAGTTACCAAAAACAATCGGCAAATAATAGCTAAATGGTTACCTTCATATATCCAACTCTATAGGTTTGATGAATCTTCGACAAAACAAGAGGATCTCTGATAGGAATAGCCTAAAAATAACCAAGGCATATATTTAAAAGGATGAATCAAAGTTTCAGTACAGAAGTTGAAGGTGGAAAGAGCAGTAATGGGATATTGCAATTAACAATTACATACCTCCTTGAAGACCACATGCTCTTTGAGAAAATCACGATGATGAACATGAGACACATCGGGATCATCTATATACAGATTTAGGAGGCAATTCATCACATGTACAACAAATACAATACATAAAATAGAAACAACTAAAATTCAAAATACCAAGTAAACCTAGGATTTCAGTCAATCAGGAAATGGAGAACCTCCTAAATTTTCTCGATATTCTGAATCCTCAGCAAACTCAGTTAAGAGGCAGGCTTAAATTTGTAGAATAGCATTTGGAGAGCTAACGAGGGACCCAAGAACATGCCTCAGAATTCAGTATTTCATTCCCAGGCGGTTTGATGAGACAATAATACCTTAGATGACTTCAGTACTCAAATTAGTAGATTACAACAAGCGAGTTACCTTACATATGAACAGGAGTAGAACAAAAGTGAAATATTCCACTAAAACCACATCATGCAACAAGACTACAACAACCTCATTTCAAGCTCATAGACTTCATGGAAATTAGGAGCAAGGATAGTAGTATAAAACATTAGGACTTTAAAGAAAGATTAGCTAAAGAGCAGCAAAACATGGAAGTTCACTACAAGTTCAAATGCAGAATCAATTGGATAGTTATGGATTTTAAAACGTCAAATATTCAAGTGAAAAAACTCAAAGAGAAACAGATGTAAAACTCACATTCCAAGCAACCAATAATATCCATGATGTGCTCATCCCCAAAAATTTTCTCAAAAATCTGGGGGCTATTCAGCAATACTGCGGTCAAAAACAATGGAAGGTAAGAAACAGAAAGCAAATGCATTCAAATATAAAGCTGAAATAGGAAGTTGAGTATACTGACTAATTCCTCTAACTATTTTAAATATCATGTGAAGACCATCAATGTTCTCCAAATCTTCACAGATCCTGAAGAGATCCATCAGCTTTGGAATAAAATCTTGCTGCAACAAGAACAAATATTTCAGAACATGAATTTGTGAAATTGAAGAACTAGAAACTAAACATGGGAGAGGGGAGACAAGTCAGCTAAGAAATGTCAATCACATGCATAGCTGCAAATGAACACTCATGAAACAATCAAAAGAAACCAGAATCATGATAATCAGGCACAGGACAATGATGTAAAGCTCCTTTAACAGACTCTATTTCAGTATTCTTATTGAGAAGAAGCATAAGTAATCCAATCCAGGAGCAATTCCATCAGTGCATAAAAGCACATCAAATGCAGACTCAACCATAGAGAAGTAAACAGAGCTATAGTACACAGTACACTATAGGATACACCATGCAAACAAACCGCACAAGCCAAACGAAATATTTCACGTGTGAAATTATAAAACGGAAAACAACAGAAGCAAAATTATAAATCAATTACTCTAACAATTCCCACTCCCATCATTTCATGACATTCCATAAACAGTTTACTCAAACAAGGACAAATCTTACATCATGCAGTAAGAGATCTGAGACACGCAACTGATCAGCAATTCCACTCTCAGCAATGATCTGCAAAATCACAAGTCAGTTATTTGATGTCCAATGATATAATTCCCAAATAAGGGTTCCCAAAAAATACATAAACAGTCAAGAAAGGCACCAAAGAAAAGACAAAAAGGGCCTGTTCTTGGTTGCAAGAGCTATTTCTAAAATAATAGCAATAGTTCTTTCAAAAAAAAAAAAAAACTATTTCAAAATTTATTATGACTTTATTTTCTTTAACCTTTCCAAAACAAATAAAAAAAATTTAAAAAAATTGTTCCGGAAAACATTCCAGAGGTAGCTTCCAAAAATAGCATTATCAACTTCTTCTTCTATTTCTTTTTTTGCTAAAAGCATATACCTTGAGTATTAAAGGCAGTGTGGATAGCTCAACAGGAGGCAACTCCCTCAATTCATTGTTTACATTGTGAAATGTATCATCTGGAATTACCAAAAGCAAACAAACAGGTGAGAAAAAAGGCATTCAGAAAGAAACTGCTACAAGCATCATTGTGGACAATAATTTCAAATTGAGAGAAGAAATGGCCGTCTGCCCTATAAATAGCTCCAATACTCACTAGCAGTCAAAGATTTTCTCCCTGCATATGCAGTGGCCAAAACAAATACTACTACTACACCACAAAGTGCATATAATGCTACTCTGGAATAAGAAAGGTACTTTACAACCTGTGCCTAGGCAAAAACAACTCAAACACAGCCCCATTCAGCACTTCGAAGTAAATTACCACTTCAATCATATAAATCTAAAACCTTAAAGTGGAAAAGGGGATCATTTGTAAAAAAATACTACTAAAGCAATCAGAAAGGAAAAGGACTCACTAAATCTAATAAGGAGGAAAACCAAGTTCAAATATATGGTGATGTATTGAAAAAAGAGGAAAAGGACTCACTAAATCTAATAATTTATCCACAAAAATAGCACAACCCATGAAGATTCTTAGAAAAATGTTTTTATCTCATTGCAACTTCTACAATTGAAATGATTATGGTTAAGATAATATCTCTTAGATAAAAATGACTTCAGCAACCCCCCATTTCAAAATGACGAATTCATTCCCATGTATAAAATCAGATTCAACATAATCAAAAGAGAGAAACAAAATCCAAAAGAAATCACCTCAAAAAATGACAAATAATCAAAATAAATATAGTTAAGATGAGAAAAATTGTGAAAACCTTTAGAATGCAACTGCAGATACAAAAATCTATGCTCATTTTACATGAAATAGCTCAAAAAAGATCTCTTTAAAAATTAAAATACCGAAGATCAAAGAAAAACAGAATATCTATAGGAGAAAAAGCTCAAGTTTGACATAAGACATACTATTCAAGGTATTGAAATGCATATTCCTCTGCACATTGCATATGTGGTCCCTGCACAAGCAAAAGTCATCATTTGTCAAAAATTCTGATTGTTAAACAATAACCAAAGAAATTGAGACATTGAATTAACCAAAAAAAAATGCCCAAACATCTTTCAGAACTTACCATATGTAGGAGCAACCTGTGGTTTCCTGGAAGCTAAGAGCCAATTCTGTTGAATATTCTGGATCCCTCCAGGAAATAATTGTATCTAAAAGTAAACACATGTGAGAAACCTCAAAACATTAAAGCACAGAAAACTCAGAGAGAGAGAGAGCTCATTAAGTAAGGATTACCTTCTTGTTTGCGATAAATGTCATCTGAGCTTATCCGATGCAAGAGTAATGTTTCATTGTCTTCTTCATCAAGGACAAATAAACCTAGCTCCTCCGATCTCTGCATTACAACTCTCAAATTTCAGCTTTAAATTAGCAACATGGGTAACACTTACTAAAGCGACAAAGGTATGCTTTCAATATCCATGCTGAATATATAAACAAGGAATATATTGCCCATCAACAAAAATGACAGACCTCTAAATAATCAACAGTGACGTGCCCAGTTCCTTGGTCATCCCACTTCCCATCATCATTCAGACGGTAAACCTTAACGCGCTGAAATTAAATTTTAAATAAGAATGAATTATATTTATTCCCAAAAAATCAGCTTCCAATAAAAAGTGTGATATGAATTACAAAACTCAACCGAAAAGGGATAATTTAGTATATAGTAATAGATGAAAGGGATCAAGTAAGTTGTCGAGAAACTCCTCGGATAGGTGTGAAATCTTGATTTTATATTAATGCCCTATATTTATCATTTTATCTCCCAATAAGTAAGCTCCAGTACCTTTTGTTTTACTTTCACTCGGAAAAGAGGCCATCTGCACATACCTTTAATTGCCCATAAACCTCTTCGTCCTTAATCATAGTTCACTAAGAGTACAAAACAGTAGTATACTTTCAAATTTCAAGTTAATAAATCTAAAGTTTCTACTTTTGTAACTAAAAAGATTTACATAGTTCTGGAACAAGAAATAGAGAATGAGGCTCATATTTCTAATATTTTGCAAATAAAATAACTATAGTGACTGTATAGAGCCCGATCCTCGAGTTAAATTCTTTTAGCTCCTCCTATTCTTATAAGCATAATACATTAACCTTCCTTAGCAGTATGCAAAGTAGCTCAAGTTCAGGCAACCATTCTAATCATCCAAAAATTTCTAGAAACATGTAAGGTTTGCACTCACATGCGACAAAAAATAGAAGTCCCCGGCAATCATATCCATCACATCATGCTATAAACAAGTAAAGGAATCACCAAATTAAGGACCTTTGAAGAGTAGAAGGCAGAATAACACTAATAATTTAACTACAAATTTATTTACAAAGACAATCCCATCATATTAACAAACTCCTATCCATGTGCAAGAGGTTCCATGAGTGAAAGTATCTATTTGTCACCAAAAGTTGGCATTTCCAATATCACTGTCATATTTTATATCTCTAGGTCGGCCACTCATTAAACCCAAGAAACTTGGAAGCTGTTTCAAAATTTTTTTAGGTTAACCAAATACAGAAACATAAATTCATTGTTTTTTGAACTCAACAAAATGATACCAACCTACAACATTCAGCATGGCATGCCCTTCCCATGCATTGTTAATGGTTTCACATCTAACACTAAGATCATACTAATTGTAATGTGCCATTCCAAACTACGCCACTTCATCAATGGTTTCGTACTGAAATTGTTCCTATTTCATCTCTTTTATCTAACTAGAATATAAAAATACCACTTTTAGATGCTCTATTGCTGAATATATACAAGTGCGTGGGTGCGAGTGTATCGCTTTTTGAAAGCAGATAAAGTGTGTTCAAAGCAATTTTCAGGTGAGATGCCAATGGAGTCCAATCTAAACCAATAAGAATTGGAGTCAACATTGTTTTATCAGTGATAAAGGTACAGCAAGAATTCTCCCCACTCACACTCCCATACCTAACTTCATGCAGATCTTGATAAACCAACTACACCTCATTGCTTTAATAATCTTACCTTTTTTTTTCGGAAATTCAGCCAAAATAGATTGTTTCTTGAAGATGTTACACAACTACCTAACAGTTAGAACAAACATTCATCAAATGGAGATACTCATTAATTTAAAAGAAGGTCAAATTTGATAGTTTCAGTTATCATTTCCATTCCCAAGTTTCATTTTTCTTCCATAGTAAATGAAAGTATTTTATGGATAAGTAGCCAGATTAGTGTCAACATTCCAAATTCGAAAACTACTTTTATATATATATATATATTTATATATATATATATATATATATAGATATATATATATATATTTGCTAATGTGGGCTCCAGACTCCTTAATGCGCGCTCCCACCGTTACCGTAATGGAAATTTTACTACAGTACTCATGCAGCCAACCAAGCAGAGCAAAAAAAATTTCTGTTACGGTAACGGTTGGAGCACGCATTAAGGCGGGCTCCGGAGTGCACCTTAGCAAATCCGTATATATATAAACCAGGTAAATCTCTCAGTCCACCAAGAGTGATTGCTTCTGGACCGTAAAATATGTTGGACACGGGATTTGTTAAAAAGAAGAATACAATCATATTACACAATCAAACAAACATAGTCAATACACACTCCACTCAAAAGTACAGCAGCAAAACACGAACAAAAACTAAACTTGAGCTCAATCTAAGTTAAAAGGAAAAAAATATTCTACAGATAAGTACTTAAAAATAAAATTGAACTTGCCTGCATCGAATTGTTGGCGCTGGGTGATTTTTCTTGGGCACCCATAGAAAAACCTTCGCTATTTGGGAAGACACAATTCACTGCACGAAGTGCAGATGAATTGAATTGAAGCAGAAAAAAAACGATAGGAAAATGAAGTGAAAACTAGGGTTTTGATTGAGAAACAGAGGAATGAAAAATATAACTTCAAGAAAAAGCCCCAAATACAGAACTTTGCTTTAACAGGGATCAGAATTAGTAATAAACCCTAACCGCCATTGAAATTATTGCTCGCTACACAGTATCTCTCTCCCTAAAACGCTAGCGCTCGCGCCCGCGCTCTTTGTCCCCCCGCTCTCTCCTCTCTCTCGCCCTTTCTCTCTCTTCTTTTCATTCTTTTCTGTGGAGTATTGTCGATCAACAGAAAGTAGTATATTTACGTACCAACATTACCCTCAATGTTTCCTTATAATAACTTTAATGCCACTGAAACGTAAATAAAGATTGACAAATTAGCTGCTGAAAAGTGGAGTATCTTAAGCTAATAAAAGAGTGTTCTTGAAAATATATTTATTTTTGAAAACTAAAAATACAAAAAATATATATATAATGTCCACGTCAGCCCGGATGATTATCCGGGGATCCATTTATATCGATCACTCCATCCGTCTTCCAGTTTCCATAATCCAACTGAAGAAGAACAGAGCAAAATTCCCATTTTCAGGGAAGAATTTTCCAATGCAGCCATCTATATCTCTTTCGAGACCTCACTCTCAGTTTACGTTTCAATCAAATTCTTCATTGACGTCTTTGAGTCTTCATTTCTGTGGTTTACGCAGAGAAATCGTAGGGTTTTCAGTGCCAAAGCTGAAGAGTAAGAAGTTTCATGAGGATCAGAGAGTATTACTTCCGAGAAAAGAGAGATTAAATCTGTTAAAGGTCTCGGCTTCCAATGGAAATCGTCCTCCGAAGTCCTTTGATTATGATCTTGTGATTATTGGTGCCGGTGTTGGTGGTCATGGTGCTGCATTGCATGCCGTGGAAAAGGTATATATTGTGAAGTTGATGTGGAAAAATATCAGCTTTGAGCTAAGTTTAGTGGATGTGTATGGTTGAAAATTCAAGAATTTGCTGATTACATTGGTTCATTGCTGCTTAATGGAATGGATTTGGTTTATAATGATTATAAATTCTTTTAATGGATCCGAGCCTCTGTTGGATAAGATTATTTGAGGGGAAAGTTTCCAACTTTAATAACTATATTAGTGTCTTGTATTTGCATGGGAATATGCAGATCCTTGCTATCTGTGCTTTTAATGAACTTCGGAAAATGATCTGGCCTGAACTGCAGTGCTGTTAGCATTTGGACGGGGAGAAAGCATCACCAATTGCTCGTTGAATCTCTTTATAAATTGGGACATGGAGATACTCTTTGTACTTGTAGTCTGCTCTATGTTATAAGAGCATTAGTTGTTTCTGCATATTGTCAGGATTTTGACATTGCATCCATTCTTTTGATCATTATGCATGCAGGGTCTTAAAACTGCAATTATTGAGGGTGGCGTGATGGGCGGGACATGTGTAAACAGAGGTTGTGTTCCTTCAAAAGCTCTTCTTGCAGTAAGTGGCAGGATGCGTGAACTTCAAAATGAGCATCATCTGAAGGCTCTAGGTCTGCAGGTATTGTAAAATATGACACGTTTTAGTGCTGAACCTTGTGAAACTGTTGAGTCCTAGCTACAGCTACTGATATGCCATTTTATTATATTATTCCATTTATGTGAACTCAAGGTACAATTTGGAAATAGTTGCCATCATATCTGAAGCTCAAGGTAGAACATTTTCTAGGCTTGATGGAAAGTTTCATGGGCATAGGTTTGAGTGGTTTCTCCTTGATGATTTAGTTTTAGTTTTTAACAGCCTAGTGATATCAAGATATACCAGTCTTGTTCTGAATTCCTGACAAGCATATGGAATGGTTCCATGCTCCCTCTTACTCTTTATCATCTTGTTATGCAACATATGGTAGGTTTCTGCTGCTGGATATGACAGACAGGCAGTTGCTGACCATGCAAACAATCTTGCATCTAAGATCCGTGGTAATTTGACTAATTCTCTGAAGGCCCTAGGAGTAGACATTTTGACAGGATTTGGCACAATTCTGGTAAGTCATGGCCTAATTGGTGCTGTCATCCGTGATGCAATTCGGATTGACTATCCAATTCAAGGAAATATCAATTTTAAGTCAACTATCTGAGAATGTTCATCAAACCCTCCTAGTCTGAGGATTTCAGACAGATAATTGTACCTATGGGTATACCAGGGTCCTCAAAAGGTCAAATATGGAAAAGTTGGCTCTTCTGACAATGTTGTTACTGCAAGGGACATTATTATTGCGACAGGATCAGTTCCATTTGTTCCCATAGGCATTGAAGTTGATGGTAAATTTTCTATATCTCTCTGTTCTTGTATCTGGATGATCAATTTTGCTTATAGGACACTGTTTTCTTTACATTGATAGGACATGATTCAACAAAATATGATCACTTGTAGGTTAGCTCTCATCTGTCGAGATTCAAAGTCCTTTAGATGTTTGTTTTATGTAGATTTTTGTTCACGATTCACATGCATATTTGCCATAAGATGCAACAGCATTCAACCACCTGTTATATATTTGCTTTGTTTATGATATGCAGGGAAGACGGTTTTTACCAGTGATCATGCTTTAAAATTGGAGTTTGTCCCTGATTGGATTGCTATTGTTGGAAGTGGTTATATTGGGCTTGAATTTAGTGATGTGTACACAGCATTAGGTAGTGAGGTATCTTCTATGATCTTTTCCTATAGGTTTTGTACTTTCCTGTATAAGACTATAAGTAACAGTGAAGTTGAGGACTTAAATTTGAAATGGAAACAGCTGAATTCAAGTTCTTTTGTGCCTCTATAATTCCTAACACAATTGAAGTTAATATCAAATGGTGATATCCCTTGTTACTTCTTTTAGACAATGTTTCTGTGGCAACAGACATGTAATCCATTTGTTGTCTCTTTCCTTATTTTCTTGAGTCCTACTTGTGTATTGACATCAAATAACTATGTTATTTCATTGTGTTACCTCAGGTTACATTTATTGAAGCTTTGGATCAGTTGATGCCTGGTTTTGATCCCGAAATTGGCAAACTAGCTCACAGGGTGCTAATAAACCCACGAAAAATTGACTATCATACTGGTGTTTTTGCAACCAGGGTTGTGCATTTTAATTTCTTTGAATTGTCATGAAGCACATAGTTGAGACGTCGTATTGATGTGCGCTATTATACTGATAGATTACTCCTGCAAAGGAGGGTAAACCAGTCATTATTGAGCTTACTGATGCCATGACCAAAGAACACAAAGATACTCTGGAGGTAGTTTTACAAACTCATGGATTTTCTGAAGAAATAGAGTCTGCTGCCAGGAATCTGCCATTTCTTTTAATGTCACATTTTCCATATCATTTTTCTATTTGTTCTTCCAGGCTGACATTCAGAAACTGCAAGTAATGTACTTAAGAAACAGCTTCTTAATCTGTTGCTCTATATGAACTCCTCCCCCAGTCAACATCCCTCCCCAATGTTGAATTATGATTTTCTAAATTCTATCCATTTCTGTGATAGGTAGATGCAGCACTAATTGCAACAGGAAGAGCCCCATTCACCACAGGTCTTGGGTTGGAAAATGTATGTCTCTGAACATGTGAGAAGGTTTAAGACTTCACTTAAGTAACGACTGTGTTACTACAATGTTGTTGAATTTGCAGATAAATGTAGAGACGCAACGGGGTTTTGTTCCAGTGGATGAGCAGATGAAAGTCAAAGATAAAGATGGGAATCTGGTTTGTTTGAATATCCTCTTCGACCAGGCCTGTATTTCAACTGCTGTAGGTTGGTTTTAATTGGGTCCATCAATTGTTAGGTTCCTCACTTGTATTGCATTGGTGATGCAAATGGCAAGATGATGCTGGCTCATGCAGCAAGTGCACAAGGAATTTCAGGTAGGTGGTATTACCTCGTATTTGGTATATTTTTCATCTGTTCTCTTTTCTCCCACCATATTTGTGCTCATGTCTTTTCTTACAGTTGTTGAACAACTGACTGGAAGAGATCATGTGCTCAATCAGTTGAGCATACCTGCTGCTTGTTTCACTCATCCTGAAATTAGTATGGTTGGATTAACAGAGGTATTCCATGGATGATTTCCACATTAATTACTATGTTTTATTTCTTTTCATCAAGAATAAAATTGATATGCAGGTTTGATCTGTCAAATTCTTCGAGACTTGTCAGGCTAGTAATCTTGTAGGGTCCAATTACCCAAGACTATTCAAGAACGTGTATTCTTTTCCTAAGAATCTATTTAACAAAATTGAAATTCTCCTTTCTATTTTATCTAGAAGAATAATTCGGTCATCTGCATTTCCTTCTAGTTTCTTTAACCAACATGAATTTGAAAATTTTAAAGAGAGATATAACACTTGCATCCTACTTTTTGCAGCCACAAGCAAGGGAGAGAGCTGAAAAGGAAGGATTTGAGATTAGCATTGCAAAGACAAGTTTTAAGGCCAACACCAAGGCTCTTGCTGAAAATGAAGCAGAGGGATTGGCTAAGGTTATTTGCTTTCAGCCTTTTGTTTCAAAAGCCGTGTCCTTATAATGGCACTGCTCCCACCTTCACTTCTCTCTGTCACAAGTTTAGTCCTGGTCATTTATTTGGTTACCTTCTTGTTCTATGATTTGTTACTGCCATTATGGAAATTGTATTATCAGATTAATAAATTAATGACAGCCTAAAGCAAAGATATTATTCATAACACAAACTTCCCAAAGATAGTTCCATTCAAGTGTTTGCTTTTCTTAAAACCACAGACCATAGTTAGTCAATGGTCAATCATTATGATGATAATGGTAGTAAATCTGTCCGTTTAAACTATTTTCGTTATTTTTCTTCGGGCTATGCACTTAATTCCTTCTGTTCAATTGACATGAAGATTGAGTTATCATCTTCATCATATCGCACACTTTCATAATGTGTTATTGTATGAACAGACATTGCTACAGTTATTTTGATACCACACTTACAAATTTTCTCCTGAATTTATTTGTCATGCAGCTAATATACAGAGCTGACAATGGTGAGATACTTGGAGTTCATATTTTTGGGTTGCATGCTGCAGACCTCATTCATGAAGCGTCAAATGCCATAGCATTGGGTGCACATATTCAGGTCAGCATAGATGTCATGTGCCTGCTATTGAACTTTTTTGCCTTGATGTGAACCACTTTGAGTAGCCTTCCTAAATGATCCTGGGCTTTATTGACCAAGGAAGCCATGGCAAAATGATGGCTCTGATTGTTTATTGAGCGCAACCTACTCTGATGTGCTTACCAGAGTGAAACTAATTTTGCTGTCTGTTGCACTTGGCAGGACATAAAGTTTGCTGTTCATGCACACCCAACCTTGTCAGAAGTTCTCGATGAACTTTTTAAATCAGCTAAGGTTGTTGTCTTTTAACATTGGTGATTATTTCTAGTGAAACGGAGAGCACAAAGTGCAAATTCCCCTTAGGCATGAACACAATCAGAAGTACATTTGAGCTGTCCAGCCATTTGGCAGTTCAATCTGGTGTTGTTCTATCATTTGCTTCCTCGATTCTCCACTGCAATTCTTCTCCTGTTAAACTTTTCTTCTTATGACATCTGCATTTTTTTCTGTGTTTCTGAGCAGATAAATGTTCCTGCTACAAGACCAAGTAGAGAACCCATCACTGTGTAATTTCTTGAACAATCAGATCAAACATTTTGAGAATCCTAGAGAAGCTGCATTCTCTCACAGCAAAGGTAGAGATGGAAAACAGATGAACCACGTCTTCTGGTGCAATCACATTTTGGTTATGTTCTCAAGCAGCATGACTGATTTAAGAAGAGATCTGTTTATCAGCAGAACTTTGCTTGTCCTAAGAAAACTCCCAATTTGTCGTAAGTGACTTGCATACAAGCTCCTTTTGTCATCAAAGGGAAGTTAAACTCTTTCAGCTCCTTGTATGTTTGGAACATTGTTCTTTTCATTTTCATGTATTTATGATATTTGATCAAACTCTAATTTCTGGTGCAAAAATACCTTGGGAGAACAATACTTGAAAGCAACTTGAAGCTTTCAAGAAATATAGCTAAAAGCTTATCTTTTCAACCCATTCACTCATTCAAAACAATAGACCCCTGTGGTTAAAAATAAATGGTCTATATGGAATCAAGAGAGTTAAAGACTAGTTCCTGATGTACCACAATGGCAACACCCCAGCTACAAAGTACTAATAATAATGATTAAAACTGCCTCCCAATACCAACAGCACAATTGACTGCAAATTCGAAATCCCTTAATACAACACTAAAACATCATACCAACCTTTGTAACATGTTGAGATTATATCTGAACCTACAAGCAAAACGGAACAAAATGCACTATGGTGAAGCTCCATTGAATGAAACACTAGAGACGAAAACATTGAGAAAGACAGCAGCTTCACCTACCAATACACTTATTTGAGCAGCTGCCATTTACGGTAATAACTAAAATAGCAAAACCGGCGAGATAATGACAACATCTGCTACAACAATACAATAACAAAACCAACTACAACAAGGAGACTAATCATGCTGCCATATCCTAACAGTTTGCAGTTTTGAAATAATTCATAGCCTTCTCTTCAACTTTTGAGCACTATCTATAACCGGCAGGCTAAAGTCAAGGCTAGGCCAGACAGTGAAGCCCAAACCAAAAATACTGGGGACAAAAAATGGTTTGGTTTAAACCTTGGGCAGTTGGTTGAGGGAGCTAGTCCCAACTATCTACATAGTCTTTCTTCTTAGGAGTCCATTTTGATCTAAAAAATGGTCATAAAGGTTGCTAATTCACCAGAATCAAACAAGACCTCAATACTAGAATCCATTAGCTGCAGGATGCTTCAGGCAAGGTGCTTATGTAAACAAGAATGACATCAAGAAAAGCCTACTTACCCACACTTCACACAGAAAGTCCTTAGCAATCTCTAATATTGTAGATTAACTTTAAAACCATCAACAATGTAGATAACTAGTAAATATATAACTTAGATATTGCACTAGACTATCCAGAAGCAGTAATGAAAAAACAAGGCAACAACCAAAGGAATATTATCCTTTGTGAAGAAGTCTCAACATAACAAGGGGTCAATTAATACAAAAAGAAGGTTCACTAATAGTAGTTAAACAAAACAGTATCATAAGACTATCTGAACTTCAATTGAAAAGCCATAAATTTGCTCCATTTTTTTCAAATCTATTCTTCCTCGGTTGCGGCTTCATCACCCTTCTTGTTATGCTTCCTTGCATACCTCTGGTTCCTCAAGAACTTGGGATCCATCTAATGGTAAATTTTTAGATAAAAAAAAATAATAAACTTACAAGGCAAAGAGAAATTTTAAAAAATAATAATAATAAAAGAAAAACTAAATAAAAATATACGAACCCCTTTGGTGGAGATGTGGCGGTGCTTCCTGGGTTTCTTGATACCATTCTTGTGAGCCTTGTAGGACTGGTTGTGGGCAGTGTGATTCTTCGACTTGGCCATTGTTTCTTGAGCTCTACAAGATTAAAAAGACCCATAAAAACAACAAAATAATTTCCCCAATATTAAACTTCACACATAAAGGCGATGCAAATTCGAGAAGCTGAATTGGACCTGACTTGCGCTGTGGTTCCCCTCGGTTGAGCCGGCGACGAAAATTTGCAGACTGAAGAAATGGGAAGAAAAGGGTTTGGCTTCTTTTTATGAGCTGGAAAACCCTAGTAGTAATTCCCCAATCGGGCCACGGCCATTGGACAAGAATGGGTACATCTTATCTCTTTTGGGGCTCATCTTTTTTGTGTCCTATATTTTGGGCTTTATATTTTTTATCGTTTAGGCCCATTCTAACTGTTGGGTCATCGAGTCAATTATTGGTGAAACAAACTATATACATTATATAGTTTTAGTTATATTTATTTTTCTTAAAATTTAATCAATTTAAAATTTGATAAAAATAATTGTCAAAATGAAAAGTTGTAATTAAAGAAATTATAAACTAAATTATAGATAAATTATTATAAAAATACCGACTTATAAAAAATTCATAAAGGATACAAAAAATAATTTAAACATTTGAATTTTGTGCAAAAATAATTATTTATTATGGAATATCTTATATAACTTAATTTGAATTAAAATTAGGAAAATTTTGGACCTAGTTTAATTTTATATGAGGAATAATTAAAAAAGAAAATTAAAAACTTTTTTTTTTTTCATGTTTGGTAGACATTCCTTAGATTTCCTCTTACAATATTAAAACAAATATAAATGGGGAAATTACGTTCCAATGACGAGTACAGACCAATCATCTTCCTCCACGTCTGCAACTAACCCCCAGTAACCCGTCATCCTCACCACTGGGTCTACCATTTCTGACCACCGGCTATTCCAGTAATCAGTCATCTACCCCATACAAATATGAACTAACAGCAGTTGGATTGTTTATTTCGTCTTCAAAATTGTCCATTTTCTGGAAACTTTCTTGTGTTCCTGGTGGAATCTGATTTCTCGGCTACTGGATTAATTAATTTTCCGCCGAGGGCTTGCTGGGTTTTTGTTTTTGGGGTAAAGATTTCGTTTCAAGAGTGAAGACTAAGGAAGAAAAGGCGGAGAATCGGAGATGTTTCTAGTGGATTGGTTTTATGGGATATTAGCGACGTTGGGATTGTGGAAAAAGGAAGCAAAGATCTTATTTTTGGGGCTTGATAATGCTGGAAAAACAACACTTCTTCATATGTTGAAAGATGAGGTTCCCATCAATTTTCTGTCTTTTTCCCCTTTAAATTTACAGATTTCATTTTAGTTTGATTGCTTGATAATTCAGTCTCAGACACTGGTGTTAAATCTTTTAACAAGAATTTATGGTGAAATGAGAAAAGCCCCTGTAGAAAATAGGAAAAAGGTCTATTTTTTAACATGTATGAGAAAATGGAAATCAATTGCATGTTTGAAATGTTTTGAATTCTGTATTTCTGCAGTATTAAATTTAATGGACTACTTGGTAGAATAGGAATCTTGGGAAACTGGATTTTTTAAATCTTGCTTAATAACATGTGTGAGCTCAATGAATGTGCTTTCTGATATCATTTTAATTTTTTAGGGTTTGGCTGATGTGAATTACATAAATGGTGTTTGTTACTGGTTTTGGTTTTGGATGCAGAGATTGGTGCAACATCAGCCAACTCAGTATCCTACCTCCGAGGAATTAAGCATTGGAAATACCAAAGTTAAGGCTTTTGATTTAGGTGGCCATCAGATTGCTCGGAGAGTCTGGAAAGACTACTATGCAAAGGTGATTATTCTTTTGTTTTTGAAAGAAGATAAAAAAGATTCTGCTTTTGTCATATTTGGTAATTGAATATGGATAATTCTATTATTCTTTCAGCTTACTGTTGGTTCTATTGTTTATTTTGTTCAAGGATTATGTCTGAATTCCTTGGGACAAATGCTTTCTATGCACTGGTTCATTCTGAAGCAGTGTGAATTATCTGAAAATTTTGAGGCTAGGATATAGTCTATGACAGCTGTGGCTTTAATGGATTTGTGCTATCATTCCTCAGGCACTATGTTTAATTGTCTTGAAAGTGTTTCCAGGCGGTAATGCACACTTGGAATATAAGAAATGTTTTGTTTGTGTATTTATCTTTTACACTGTGATTCAGTGAGCTCAGCCTGTTGTTTTCAGAAGCCTGGTATTATGTTTTCTGCTGCCATTTTTGTCTATGAACAATTTTAAAGCTTGCTTTCAAGCTTGTCAAAGTCTTAAAGCAATTAGCATAACTGTTGATTTTCTGAGCAGATCAGATAATCAATTGAACCTTCAACTTCTATCTTCTGTTGATTTCTTTTTTGACCAAGCATGTCATCAATATAGAACCTAGTTATCCTTTTCATATGGTGTGTATAAGCTCACGTATAATATTTGTTCTGCTCTTCAAGAGCTAATTGGTAAATGATGAAAGATTATATTCTGACGCTAATAGCAATACATGGGAATCGGTTTGCTTGGGCAGGTAGATGGTGTGATTTACCTTGTTGATGCTTATGACAAAGAGAGGTTTGCAGAGTCAAAGAAGGAACTTGATGCCCTCCTCTCAGATGACTCTCTTGCAAATGTTCCATTTCTTATTCTTGGCAATAAGATTGACATACCTTATGCAGCTTCCGAGGACGAGCTACGATACTATCTGGGTTTAACTGGTGTGACTACTGGTAAGGGTAAGGTCAACCTTAGTGAATCAAATGTCCGTCCCATCGAGGTGTTCATGTGCAGCATTGTTCGCAAGATGGGATATGGTGATGGATTCCGATGGTTGGATCAATATATCTAGTTGAAGAAAAGAGCAGTGGCAAGAGAAAAAGAAAAACCTTTTCATGCAGTTAGTTTTCATGCTAAATGGTGGCAGTTATATTTGTATGGGTGGTTGTTTACAGTTAACAATGTAAAATGGATGTAGTTGCTATTAACAGGTTCCTACTTGTCATAGGTTTGAAAGTGCAAGGAAGTTGCAACAATCTAGTATATTTTGTTTGTTTTTGTTCCCTCTATATTAGCACAGCTTGTGAAAATATAATGCATCGAGGTTGATATATATAGTTATGCAGAACTTCTTTTTGCTAAATTATGGAATTTGATATTGATCAAGTTGATCATTCTCTCTCAGTTGAGGAATGGGAGGACTATTACCCCCGTTTTCCTACAAATGTATGGCAAAAATGGTCACTCTCCTAGCAAGAATAACCTTCTTTGCTTTATAGTTACATTATAAGATGCTAAATCCTTTTCTTCTGCTGAAAACAAACAGTGGTTCAAGAATCCCAAAACACAACCCCGGTGACAATGGTTTAACTTTTTAAGTGCCATAATTTCCCAATTCCCTGAAATATGTAGAAAACTTCCTAATAATTGAATCAATTTAGAACAACCAAAGACATGTTTTAAAAGGAAATTGAGCATATCTTGGGAGACAATTTCATAAAACACCCACAAGTTTCTATTAACTGGAAATGCACATAGAGGCAGGAAAAGGAGGGTTTTGGAAGTTAAAGATTGATAGAGTCAAGAAAGACTATAACACATGAACTTGAAATGCTTGAAAGTTAAAAGGCTCTCATTCCCATAAAAATATTGAAGGGTCCAAACAAGAGGACTATATCTCAATAATCTACTTCTTTACAAATGCACAATTCATCCCCTAATCACAAACATTAGCCTGCATTCAAGTGCTTGTTCCTAGCAGGGAATCTTGACATGGATCAGAAATATGGAGAATCTCAAAAGTTATTTTTCTTTCATCCCATGAGGATTCTGAAGTTCTTCATATTCCAGCTGCAATAAAATCATTTACAGACAATGTAAGGTTGGATAGGCTCAGATTAGAGTTTGACTATAAGAAGTTAATCAGAATACAAGAAGGATAGGGAAACAATATACCGTTGCATTATTATATGCTACTTTCATCCTTGCATATTCTTCCTGTGCACGCTTTGAGCGAAACATTGCTTGTACTCTTACAACGGATCTCTCAACACGCTCCTCGGCCAGTTTCCTGCTGGCCTGGAAGAAGTCCTCTTCTACATCACTTTCTTGAGTCTGATCTTGGACAGCAGCTTCCTCAGGTTGAACCTGAAGTCCACGGAATCCTTTCCTCTTTAAACGCCAGCGCAAAATTGCTTTTTCAAGAACTCCAACAGACCAAATAATTTTTCGGTATTGCCTCCGGACTTGGAAACCACGGAAGATAGCCTGCAAAAAAACACAATCAAAGAGAAAAATTAAAGTTTTAGAACACCTCAAACAAATTTAGGATGAAAAAGCCAGAAGTAAGCTACCTAGATGAAAAAAAAGAACATCATTAGCATTCAGATTAGTTGCTCAAGAACAGTAACAAAAGCGCACTTTAAAACAAAATTGCAGAGTATAACAATTTTATTAGATATAACAGACACAAGAAAGGCCTTACTTGAATTCTGATGGCTTGCCGACGCATGTTGAGAAACTCTCTGCGTAGCTTAAAGGTGCGGAACCTATGTTGGATCCTAGCAGCAGCTGCCATCCTTTTCTGCATCTCATAGTTGCGGAAAGCATGTTGAATTTTCAATGCTGCAACAATGTGGCGAGCTTCAAGCTCTGGACTGGATGACTCAACAGCTTGTGTCCGTACCTTGAGAGAATGCTCCCTGAAAGCAGTCTGTATACGAGCTGCAGCATCAGCTGCAGTTCTATAAGCTGCCAGAGTATCCTTCAGATACATCTCCTCCTCAGTGAAGTTTCCAGTGTTTACCGAAGAATCAGTATTAGGTGCAGTCTGCAGTGAACCACTGACATTTCCAGCTAATGTCATTGCTTCAAAGTGATGAACTAGACCCTTTTCAGCTAGGTATGCACCCAAACCATCATGACCATTGTTAGATGCAAGGTCAGCAGGAGTACACCCACCAGGGTTTTCCGGGGTGGGGTCTGTCACTAGATGTGCTTTTGCTCCAGTAGAAAGGAGTTTGGCAACCATTTTTTCCCTAGAATGATATTTGCAATGATAAGTAATGCAAACAGTAGAAATAGCTATTAAGGTCCTATATAACCAAGCTCATGAATAACATTTAGGGGTAAAAGAAAATGTGCTCCAACCAATTTTAATGTAAAATGAAGACATCTTTTGCAGAATAACTAAACAAAAACCAGGGTATGTGCATGGCAGCACTTGTGAGCAGTAAGAGGGAGGCATTAAAAAAATTATCAGAAGCCAAGCCAAAAGCTGGAAGAATACGACTACTAACAACACGTTCGAATAGGGGTGAGCCTACCTTCCATAGTATGCAGCCCAGTGCAGTGCAGTCCACCCACATTTGTCTCGGTAATCCAAAGCCAACCCAGACCAGGAAAACGGATAGACAGCCCATGTATATCCGAGGATAGCACATAAATGGATCACCCCTTGCCCTTGTTCATCGCGCTCTGTGATTTTAGATCCTTCTATTACTCTTTCCAACAGCCATTCATACAGCCTGTTCTGCAAAGTCAGCTCAAATAAGCTGTCTTTAGCTTCTGAGAAAGACACTTCATCAGCCTTTATTAATTTAGCCAAGTAAGTCCAACCTTCTGTAATATTTGAGGCTTTGTGAGCAAACTTTTTGGCTTCCTTCAGATTATACGGAGATACCTTGCTGGATAACACATGAAAAGTCCTAGATGTAGAGAACAGCAAACGAGCAAGTCTAAGCTGTACTTGAAAGTCTTCCCAGCTAGCCTTCTCAGAAGAAATCAAGTCATTTTGAATTAGAGGAGCCTGAAACTCAAATGTCATCACTTGGCTGATAGGTTTGCGTCCATCAAAACTCAAGAAAAGATTTACAACCCCCGGCACTTGAGGGGAAATTATAAAACGAAATACTCCAGGCTGGACAACTGCAGCAGGAGAGCAAACATTTCCACAGTTGCAAAAGACGTTGTTTTTGAAAAGATCTGCAACTCCATCTCGGAAAGATCCAACCACCAGGATCTGCATCAGCAATGACTAGAGATCAATAAATTGAACCAGTTTAACAAATTCCATTTCATAATTTGTAAAACAATGGGAAAGTTTCCAAGTTTTTGAAAATCAAAATATTATCTGAATTTTCTAGCACACAACAAATTTGTAAGTTTAGGATTCTTAAAATAAAAAAAGGTAAAAAATAATATCGGGATATGTGTGTGTTGTAATTGAAAGCATTCAATATCTGTTGTAAAAGGCCGGAAGACAAATTTTGTCACAAACAAGAAACAGCCCTAATGTCGAACTCATGATCTCCACTCTAATACCATGATAAACTCCCCCTGCTCTAAAAGCTTAAGCTTATTGAGAGGTTTGAATTCATTACACTCAATTTTTCCGCATAAAAATTTGCAGAAAAAAAGTAGCTTCCTTGTTTGTTAGACTAGTTGATAATTGCATATATAGGACTTGCAACAATTGACAAGAAAAATAGCAGTGAATAAACAAACCTTTGTTTCTTCAGTTGAAGAAGCGAATGTAGGTGAAATATCACTAATATAGAACATCTGCTCTATCGCAGAGGAGAAATTAGGACCCAAAGATCGAGAAGTATAAGATTGATGGCTAGTTGAGATTGAAGATACAAGATCCACATCATCTGCTGACACCGGGGTATCAGTAATAATATCATTTATCCACCTTCCAAAACTGTCTTGAGTTTGCAAACCATCCTTGGTAAGATTTCCTAATGAATCGTCCGTAACAGTTGCCATCATCCCAGAATCACTTTGTGGATTTGAAGTTATATGGCCCCCCCCAGCTTGAAGGCCTACATTGGCTGGCACATTGAAGTTAACAAGATTGCCCAAAGAAACTTGCCCAGGTGAATTTTCCAAATAACTTTCTGCAGGTAATTTGTCGGCCGAGAGAGAGTCACTCTGCACAGGATATTTGTGGCAGTATGCCATCAATCAACAATAGCAATAAGATTAGACCATCCCAATAAATGATTCAGCTAAAGTAACAAAATCACATAATCAAATGGTTGGGTGTACCACAAATCAAAAGTTTGACTGACACTAGTGCACAAATTGCTGGCTAAGGATACGGAAAAGACACAAAATTATCTGCCTTAGGGTTAAACTATTTTTCTTTTTTGGGGAAACTTCGCTTGAGAACAAAGTTAATCTAATATGAAAGTGCCATAATTTTAAATAATTGACTAAAGAAAGAAATTACCAAAATATTCTTGTCCGGAAATCAACCGAAGTGTTGTGAAAGACATCTATTCCAAGGAACACTAACATTATAGACAATAACATTGGAAAATACGAAATCACATAAGTAACGCCTCAGTGTCAAGACTTTCAGACCACAATCAACAGAACTGTCGCATCACATTGACAGACACATTACACGCACATGTATACTGCAGAACAGCCTTGTGACCAGAAAACAGGGCACAATTACACAGGACTACATAGATTAGGGGTAAAGGAATACTTAAGAACAAAGAATTTAAACTTAAGTGCCATTTGGTTTTCTCTTTTCTTCATTCTTTCCACTTAACTGAACTTGCCTGAGACAGGAAAGGGCACAGGTGGGAGTCAAAGCCGATTTGCACCAAAAGTAACACTTTGTTCGGCTGGAGTGAGAAGTATAAGGAAAAGACAAGGGGAGGTTAATGTATACTTCGTTTGATAGGAAGTAAATGTAAAGGGATTGCATATTCCCTCCACATTAGACTTTTGGACCCCTCCCATTTTAGAAAGATTGAACTAATACTTCCATCATGAAGACAATATTTATCCTTTTCCTTTTACTTCCATTATATTATGGATATAATAGTCAATTTAACAATATACACTATCTTGTGACCTCACTTTTCAATAGAACCCAAACAAGAACAAGTATTTGTCATTTACTTCTATCCCACAATACCAAACAAAATAGAACATAATAGAAGTAAATGTGATTATGCTCCCTAGTGGATATAAATGTGCCACTTCCCCTCCCCATCCCTTCTACAAACCAAAAAAAAAGGTCAAAAGAAAACATATTACACCTCTTGTGATTTTTATCACAAAACACAGTTAAATGTGAACGGAGAAATGAATTACAGAACGAATGAGAGAGAAAGCAGACAGACGAAACAATTCATGAATGTTTAGTTTTATGTTTAGGGATTTTTCAGACGTGTTATATTTTTATAGATGCCAGTAATTCCTTAATTCGCATATCATGTCTAAAATTAAATTGACGTGATTTTGGTACAGAGTAAGAAGCAAACAACAGAACATTAAAGAATACTAAGAAAATGCTAAATATAAACAAAAAAGAATGTCCTGGTCCCTTTTTATCATCTTTATTCAAGGTTATATATTTTTTAACTTACATTGATTCTGTGACCATTTATTTCGTAGTGATATGGTTGTCTAACTGAATATCCTGCCATCATCACAAAGAAAAAAAAAATCAGCAATGCTCGAGTAAATGTTCCAGCATACACTGCAATTGGTTTTTCTTTACCTTCTTGAGTTGGAATTCTCCTATTTGAATCATCAGTCACCAAAAGTTCATCCCATTCTAGTGTGTTGATCTCGTGAAGTCTCAATTCATGATCCTTGATCTTAGAACTCTCATTATGGGCTGTCAAAATTATGAAGCACAAGGGTCTTCAAAGCAGAAAAGATCTTATGTTCCGAATATATTTCAAGTATAAACTTCAGTCTCAGAGGGCAAATTGATGCCAATATAAATATACGATTATGCACAAATTTATGTATAACTATTTTACTCAAAGAAAGGAGAAACCCGTTAATCTTGTTACAACAGGATATTGGATTTGAAAACAAATTTTTCTAGTTCACATTTTTTCTCTGAAACAATATTTTCCTAATGAAAGTGCATCTTGATTTTCCTGAGACATTATTTCCTGACCAAAGGTACATCATCTCTATATTATGTGTTAAGTTTTGATGCATAATGGCTTAAAGACCTTCAAAGGAATATGGTATAATAATTTAGTACATGCACACATGAGTTCATTAAAAAAAGGCCATAAAATTTCAGCAGTGGAGAGGGGGGAGACAAGGAATGAGGAGAGGATGAGGGAATAGATAGATCAAATCTAAGACCTCTGCCTTCAACATGAATGATCGCATCTAAAAGCAGTTATTATGCTGGCAACTCATGAAACAAAAATGAGAATTCTTAGTGGAAAGAAGACAAAATCTCATTCAAAGAATTTGATAACAAACATCACCTAAATCAAGTGGTGAATCAAACTCTTCAGATAAAACCCAAGATGCAGATAGATCAGAGTTCCCTGAACTAGAATTTGAATTCCCAGGTGTTGCTGGAGCAACCTGTGACTGCATTTATAATGGATTATTTAATGAGCATAAGTTCATCTGAGGAATGAAGCAAAGAGGAAATACAGCTTTAAACACATACATAGCGGTAGAAAATTTGGTACAAGTACTGTGAAAGTAGTAAAAGAATCCCAGTAGAGAGTAAAATCTTGAGATCATCACTACAAGTTGAAGGCAAACAAAAGATGAAGGAATGAAATTTTTTATAATTGATTAACTGTTTTAAGAAGAACATGCAACAAAATAACATCATCTCTTATAAGTAAACTAAGTCCATTTAAGGAAAGTGTGGCAAAAATTACAACATAAACCAAGTTCAGAAACACAGTAGATTAGAAGTGATGCAGTGCCATAAGATGCATATCGCATAAGCAAACAGATTAAAATCATGACAGGACTGGTGAAGAAGGTGGAAGAAGAGTAAAACAGTAATCTTAATGCCTACTGACAACCACAAATTTTTTTCACAAGACTGAACAATTACAGAACATAAATGATTTTTAAGACTGATGTCTTCCACTCTAAAATAAATAGAACTTTCGAGCATAACAATTTGATGAGAACCCAATTTACTGTGTTAATTAATTTTGTCTAGAACCAATGCTAATTTGATCCTCGGCACAAACAGTTAGTCAACATGAAAGACTTGCATCATGAACTTAATGGTTCCACATTAAGCAATTTTGCATCTGGTAGTTGAAGATTCAAGCTCAATGATCTTTCCATTAGTGTGATTCAACAATACTATTAGTTAATTCATCCTCCAAAAAGAAATGACAAAGCAGGATTATCCATACTACACTGCATTTTTGTTGGGTCAGAAACAAACCTCTTGAGTTTCACGATAATGAACGAGGACTATGTGTTCCAGTGACCTGATACAATATTCCAATTAACAAAGATGCAAATACAACATTCTAATCAGTAAAAATTCAAAATCAGACGTGTCATGGTCCTGCCATAGAGCATAAAAAAAGTTTGTCATCCCTAAGCTTGAAATAATGAGTTGCGAAATAAGTTGATTAAATAAATGCTACATCCTTGCAAAAGAAAGGCTTCATACTTATCCAGTAACCAGTAGCATCTACGAACAAAGGTTGAGCTGTCTTCTCCATGTGCATAGTATACATGAATTCTTTCCTCATTTCCAACCTGGGATGATATGAAACAAATTCAAGAGCAAAATTTTCAGTTTGGATTTAAGTTCAATAAAGAATGATAGATTAAGGAATTAAAATTTATGAAACAGATTGATAGAAGTGTCTCCATTAGATCCCTAGAAACATAATGTACCCAAAGAGATGACATAAAGGTAACCCTTTACTTGCATCTATAAAACTATATTCTCTATCCCCAAGAAAAGAAAAAATAAATGAGAACAAAAAATTAAAAACTAAAAAAAGAACCAAACACAAACGAGGAAGCTCATGATTTTGGCTTCTTATTCCCCAAAAAACTGTTCACTCAAAAATTTTACCATTATTATTTTAGAGCAGTCAGCTGTGCAGTTTCAACATACAAAAGGGAAGCAAAAGTTGGCAACTTTGAACCTATTCTGAATTGCATGATAAAGTTATGGCAGCAAAAGTAGAATTTATTCTCGACTTCACTGCACAACGTTCAGGAAGTAACACACAATAGTAGCAAAAGGAATGGTGGTTAAATTATTAACTTCAAGCAATTTTATACAGAGCACAGACACGGCGTTCCCTCTACGTGTTAGGAAATATGGCCACAGGCATTCAAGTATTTAGATGAGGTTCGTGATGACATCTAAAACATGAATGCCACATATGAGAAAATCACAGGGCAGACTTCTTTTCGTGTGTTCTCAATCTCCCTCTCTGTGTACATTTCAAAACAAAATACGATCAGGTCATTCAATATGAGCATCTCCTTTGTTGACTGGCACCATTTTTCAATGAAAATGTGCAAAGATCACTTTGTATGTGGTACCTTTTCACTCACCCAGATGATGACACAAGTTCTTCATATCCAAGAAATTAACCAGTGTGCATAGAATCACTGGTACATTCTATAATTTAAAATGTCTTAATGTTACACTCGTGAATACAAGCAGATTTAGCCATCATAAGATACCATTGTATGTTGCACTGTTGAGTCTACAATAGTTCAAACCTTACTTTTAAGTGTTCATGTGCTTCTTTGACAGTTTTTCCATCCTTCTTCTTCTTCCAGTTATGGCCATCCTTTCGAAAATTCCTGAGCATCTTACGGTCAAATAACACCATTGTTCCACCTATAATATTGCAACAGCTTAAAATGTTAGAGTATGGCTAATGTAACTTTTCCATATGAGTTTCAGCATTCATTCTGCTAGAGTGCAAGAAATCATTGGCTTGACAAGGACACTATATGTTTCTCCCATTTCCTCACTTAAACATACTTATTGGCAAAGTAACTGGCTTGACTTGGACACTAAAATACTTGTGGTTGCACAGTATTGCATGAATCTCATTTGGTCTGAGCCATCTTGTCTTTGCTTCCTCCCGTATGTTTGCAATGTCCAAATCTGCCAATGTAGCCAAGAAAATAGCCAAAAGCAGAAAATGAATTAAAACAATAAACAGGATTAAGGAGTAATGTATTTGCATGAATGAGCATCATGAAAAAAGTGAAACTGTACAAAGAAACGGCAATTAGTACTTAAAGGATCATTATAGCACAAAGGATAGCCCTGGCAAAGCCAAATGTTGTAATGAGTAGAAGTTATGAGCAAGTATGGAGGGAAAATGGCTTGCAAAAAGGAGATGCTGGCTTGACATATTTTTCTCGTCCCACTGTTCCATTAGAAGCCTTAAGGTTTATGTATCATAACTAATAATTAGGAATCTAGAAACTGCATACAAATTCTTCTAGAATTTCAAATTGAAGCTAGTCAAAAAGGATTTATAAGAGAATCTAGTCAAATTGAAACACCTTTGTTTTACTATACTATAAGTTTCTTAATCAGAATAAGAAAACAGTTTAACATGTAGCATGTGAAGTAAAGAGAAGGGAACATGTTAGAAAATGTCATAAACAAATCTTCATAGCCAAACAGCAACTCAACTACCATTTCAATTCATGCAAAGGCCATATTTTGGATAGAAAGGTTAGGTATAAGGGAAACCTAATCCCTCACAAGTTCAAGGTGCACAAAAGAAAGCTTATACACTTCCCATTACCTAAACAAAATTCAACCTTGATAGAAAAATTTCAATTAAAAACTCAAGAAAATTAACATCAGTTAATTTTGCTTAGCCTTACCAGCAAACCCTAAATCAGAATTTCCAACAGCAAAAACCCTCAAAAGAGTTGACAAAGTCTCAACCAAAATCAAAAAGGAAAACCCTTCAAAGCAAACACACAAATTCGAATTCCATGAACTGAAATCAATCATATGAAAAGTTCTCAAGAAATTAAAGAGAGAAAAAAACAAAAATAGGACAAAACTTTGCCAAGAAAAGAGTCGCAACACAGCAACACGAGCAGAAAAAACAAAATCCATGTTTATGCAAAGCTATACCTTCCATAGTTCGGAAGCCATGAATCTCTGTTCCAAGAATACGACCAGGTATTATTCTATCCTCCATTTCTCAAAACCTCTTCCAATTCTCAAGAATCACCAGCTGCTAATTTCATTCACCAAATTCTCCCCTCTGAAAACACCACACACAAAAATAATAATAATAAATAAATAATCCAGCTATTAAACCAAAACCAAGAAGTGAATCAAACTCAGATACAAACTCAATTAATTCAAATTGGAAAGAGATTTTTAAAAATATGATAAGATGATGAAGCACACACCCTCAGTAGCCGAAACTGGCTCTTCAAAAGGACAGATTAATTAATTGATAAGACAATGGCTGAAGAATTATAAATGTAGTTGGAATTCTTTAGTAGTTATGCAGCCATCGGTGATTTTTTTTCACCTACGCAATAAATTAATGCTGATAAATAATGGAAAATATTATTTAGATCCACGTTATTGTTCGTAATCTCATTATAGTAATTTTTTTCCCTTTTATTTTTTGACATTTATATTTTTAAGACGATTAGAATAACAATGAATAATTTTAAAATAAAATATTATCAAATGAGTCCTTTTAATTATATAAATTGAAAAAAATTTACTATCGTTAATATATTTAATTATGCGTTTATTCTTAATTTTTTAGTACTTAACAAAAGACTTTTATTTTATATCCATAACAAGTTTATATAAAACTATTATAAATTAAACACAAAAAAAATTAAAATATATAGAAACTTTTGTAAGTGCTAAAAAATATTAAATTATTTTATTTTATTAAAAATATAAAATTTGCCAAAATTAAATTAGTAAAATAAATGGCCCAACCGGGTAATTTCCAGGTCGACTGCACAGGAAATGAAACAGCACGAGAGGACGCATTATGCGTGTACAATGTAAAGAACGTGCGAGGTTGACTGTCTGCTGCAATATTTGTATTTATTTGATGACACTAAAAAGTGATATTATCTATGAATTCAATAAGAAGGTATCCGTATCTTTTGAATAATGCATCAAGTCCATATCTAAATTTCTTGATATTTTTTTAATCATGAATTAAAGACTTTTAAATGTAATTATTATATTAACTCATAAAATACTATATAAAATAGAAAATAAAAAATATTTAATTTCTCATGGTAAAAAATCTTAATTAACATAAAAAAAATAGAGAGAGAAAATATTAGTATAAAATTATTAATATTGTCATGGTTGATTTATTCATTTTTACACATATTGATGCTTTTTATTATTAAAAAAAAGATAGAGTATAACTATTTTATTTTAATGATATTAAAAAAGGGTAATAAAATAGAATGAATTATGTTTTCCGTAAGTATATTTTACTATTTTAGTTTGAACATAGATTTCCCTTTTTTTTTTTTTCTTTTTCTTAATTTTGGATATTTTTAATTATCTAAAAAATATTTGAAAAATGACAAAATTAAAATGAAAACCGGTGTTCTAATCTTGTCACCATTAATGATGATGGGTCATAGTCAATGTGTGGTGGGACAAACTGGTCCAGCATTGAGACTTAAGAGGACCAACGATGTCCTTTTTTCTCGATGTAAGTGATGGCAAGAATAAATTCAAGAATTCACTAGAAAAAAGTTAACTTGGTATATTTAAAATGTCTTCAATTTAATTTCTTTTGTATCTTTTATATTTACAAAAATAATAATAATAATAATAATAACAATTGAAGGAACATGTGTTATTTATTAAACAATAATAATGCATATTCCCTCAATCACTATTTATAAATTTTTTAAATTTAAATTCCTTTTTATTAGAGATATAAATCATTATTGTTAGTTTATTATGTATTTTATCGATCTTTTATTATATTATCATTATTTCTCCCCTTCCCCCCGCCCCCCAAATTAATGTGGTTAGTTTGGTTATAATCATAGATAAAAACATTTTAGAAAGAAAAAAAAATTATCTTAATTTTGATAAAATACCTATTAGTGTGACTTATAATAAATAGTGATAAAAAAAGTATTATTGGCTGCATTTAGACAAGGGTTTAACTTTGAAGTTTTAAGAATGGACCTATGGTCTAATTTTTAAGTAAGTTTTTGGGTTTTTAGCCTATTTGATATAGTATAATCCCATAAATATATATATATATTTTTTAAGCTATTAGGATCCCTCAATATTTTATAGGCAATCATTATTGTCTCAACAAATATTTTTAACAAAATACTAGTCGTACCTGGTTATTTATTGGCATATGATAACATTTTAGAAAGAAAATTGTCAATATCATTCTTACGGCTCAAAATTTAACTAATTCCTTTTTTAAAATGAAATGAAATGATATTCAGATGTGTTTGGATTTACAAATCTAAATAAATGAACTGAACAACAAAAATTCATTCACAACCCTTGGTTGATTGGATTTTGAATAGCAAAATAATTTTACCCATGAAAAGTTATCTCATTACAATAAAATGAAAAATTTCAAAGAGTGTTTGTTAGAAAAAAAAAGAGTGATAGTTAAGACTAAAATGACTGTCTGTAATATGTTATGATATCATAATGGTTGCCCATAATATGTTACGAAACTATAATGATCGAAAAAAAAACACGTGGGATCATAGCCCTAAGTTTTTTCAATTTTACAAACATTAAAAATGCATTTGCCATTTGGAACGGAAAGATTTAACTCCTCTTTTAAAAATATTAAGACGCATTCAGATGTGTTAATAAAATATTAACACACATTTAGATTAATTGGATTTTGAATAGTAAGGATAAGATGAATTATTTTATTCATGAAAAGTTATCCTATATCAATAAAATGATCAATTCCAAAGAATGTTTATTAAAAAAAAAATGATAATTGAGATCAAAGTAATAGTCGAATCATAATGGATGAAAAAAAACACATGAGATCATAGCCCTAAGTTTTTTCAGTTTTACAAACATTAAAAATGCATTTGGACCGGAAAGATTCAACTTCTCTTATAAAAATATTAACACACATTCAATTATTAATTTTTATTTCAAAATTCCAAAAATACCCTTACCATCCTGAAAAAATTACACTATCATATAAAAAAAACCCCTTAACTCACATGGTCCCAGTACACGACTCCAACGTCAGTCATCCACCCTCACCGAGAGGAAAAAGGCAAGAAATCAACAAATTGCAGTGATTTTGTCCAAACCCATCTTTTCTTTGTATGTAATTAACAAAAATTAATCAAGATCTATAAGGTAAATGAAGCAGAAACTTTGGTGGCAGAAACGGTCGGCTAAATCATATCCAGAGAGAATGCAAGCATTTGGAATAGAAGAAAAAGTGATTATGAAATGGTAGCATGAGAAGGAAGAAAGGAAAAAAGGACACAGAGCACGGGATTGATAATGAGAGGCATGGAAGATGAAGATTCAATAAATAATCTGTACAGATATCTTCACATCGACAACATCCTTGTTTCTCTTTGCTGTTCTTGTTTTGTGTGGGTTCCTCTCACTAATGGCAGAGGAGAATCGCAGCAAAAAAATAATGGGTACACTGTTCATGAGCGTGGAAGGAGTGATACCCGGAGAAGTTGAAGAAAAGAGAGAAAAAGAAAGGGCAGATAAAAGAAAAATTCTGGGTTCGAAATCAGAAAACAACCCCAACTCCACTTAGTTAATGGGCATAGTTCAATGGTAAATTTGATTAAAATTAATATAATCTCAACTTCGCTTTTGTAAGTGAGTGCAAGTTCAATTTCCATCAAGTAATAATTAAAGGATAAAGTTTCTTCAAGTCATATTAAGACATATTTTTAAATTTACAACTTAAAAGGTAAAAGCTAATGGGATCGTTTTCCGATGGGATAAAAAAAAAAAAAACCAACCCCAACCCTCTTTTCTATTTTCTAAAGAAAAGTTCAGCTTATTTTTCAAGAATTGATTCTGTTGACCAAATCAACTCTTATCCAAAAAAGGATTCCAGTTATTGCTCAATTTTTAAAAGTTGAAATGGGTCTATCCAAATAGATCCATGAAAACATAAATTAATTTAAAATTTTAAAATAAAATGCAAATATTACAAACTATATATCAAAATATATAAATAAGCAATATTTCTGCCATATATATCGTTACATTGTGCGATGGATGCAAATCAAGATCGTTTTGTGCCGCTTTCAGTTTTTTTATAGCAAAATTATGTCGTTTTATCCCGTCACACAAAATAAAAGAGATATTCAAGTCAAGATTAATGGGATTTTCTTGGTTTTAAAATGGGGTGGGATGTTTCCCCTTTCCCATGGCATTGGCTTCAGGTCATTTAGGCCACTGGTGGGTCGAACTCAACCGAGGATGTCCATTTCATGACATCTTTTGCATTAAAAAAAAAAAAAAAAAAAAAACCTAGTATGTCATGTCAATTTCATCGTAAACATTTCGTCTTTTTGTAATCCTAAAAACTTCCTTTTGTTATCCTAAAAACTTCTTTTTGTTCTTCCCTTACTTCATCCATCTTTTTAATGTGTTTTTTTTTTGGAAATTTTAGTTTTTGAGTTTTATTAGGATTTTGTGTCAATCCTGTAATTTTATTCCTCGTTGAAGATAAGACAACATCAATTCTAAATTGGAAATTTTCGACAAATTATGACTTCTTGGAATGGCAACCAGATAACATTTTTATCCAATTCTAGCGATTAGTGATATTATCCTCTATAAAGAATTAGTTATCAAAGCCTATATAAAGATTGTTTAGATATAAGCTATTCACAATAATCATATAAGAATTTTATCGTGTATAGTAGTAGCTTCCAAATATTTAATTTTCTTTTGTTTTATTTTGAGAGTTAATAATAATATTTTTTCTTCTTACAATTAACCCTATTTTGTCCTCTTTCTTTTATAATTTTGCATTCAACAATTGGTATCAGAGCCTGGTTAGTTCTTTTTTGTTTGACGATAAAGTTGTGATTTGGGGAGAGTTTATTCACAATCAAAATGATGATGAGTGAGTCTATGTTCATTATTGGAGTCAAAAAGCTCAACAAGCAAAATTACAATAGTTGATCTACTTGTATAGAATCATACTTGGAAGTTCAAGATTTTTGAGAGATCGTCAATGGACATGAAACTATACGTTTAACAGAATGTGCAAATGGTACACTACGGAAGTGGAGAATTAAGGCCTTTTGTTTTAAAAACAATTGTTGAAAAAGAAATGTTAGAGCATAGTTAAAACTCCAAGTGAGGCATGAGATATATTTGCAAAACTCTTATCAAAGAAGAATGATTCAAAACTTCAAAGTTTGGAGAGCGAGTTGTTGCCCATGATGCAAGGGAACATGATGATTGCTCAATATTTTCATAAGATAAAATCCCTTTGTCGTGAAATTACTGAACTAGATCTTGATTTTTCAATTGAGGAAACTTGAATTAAAAAAAAACTAATCCAAGATTTAAAACCCAAATATAGAGGGTTTGTCACTACTGTAGAGGGATGGCAAAATTAGCCATCGCTTGTGGAATTTGAGAATACTAAAAGGCGAGGAGGAAGCACTCTATGCCAACAAGCAAAGATGGAACTCAAATAAAAACTATGATGGTGGGTCTAAAAGGTACGTGGATGAGTCAAATGATCAATAAGGTGAAGGAAGCAATCAAACATAGGGAGGCACTTCACAAAGTTATGGATATGGTAGAAAATTTCAAGGTAAATGTCATAATTGTGGTAAAAAGGGTCACATGACAAAAGAAAGTTGATCACCAAAAAAAAAAAATCTATGGAACATAATATTGTCACTTCTAAAGGGGAAGATGAATGGGATGTTGAAGCATTTTTTGCTAGAGAAGAAGAATTAGCTCCCACAGTAACAACATCTATATAAATTGACGAAAAGAGCAAAAGTTGGTGTTGAGAGGGATTGTTGAAGATAAGGCAACATCAAGTCACAGTAGAAAATCCTTAACAAACTATGACTCCTTGGAATTAGGCAAGCTGTTAAAATTCTTATCTCATTCTAGTTATTAGTGACATTATCCTGCACAACGGTTAATTAACAAAGCCTATATAAAGGCTGTTTAGACTTGAGCTATTCATAACAATTGTATACAAATTTTATCGTATATAGTAGTAGCTCCTAAATATTTAATCTTCTTCTGTTTCATTTTTAGAGTTAATAATATTATTTTCTTCTTCTCTTTTAAATTTACATATTTTGCATTCAACATTCCTAACTCAGTATTTTATAATATTACTATATCTAACCTATCTTCTTTTCACCATTGCAGATCTACAAAATTCAAGTCTTAAGTTGCAGGTTTTCTTTTCATCTTTGTTGATTTTTTTTATTATTATTTTTATTTATTGTTATATGTTTCCAGAATGTTGTTTTAACCCTATTTTCTTCAATATGATTATTGTGGGTGTAAGTGAAAGTTTTTCTTAAATAGGTTTCTATTCATCTTTTTCTTATCTTTCTTCATCATCTCTGCTGTCTTTTCCTTTCTCAAACTTTTCAAAATCCATTGCTATTTAAAATTTTTTTTTTTCTTTTATATCTTTGTCATTTTTCATGTTTCTTTTCAGAGGGGCTGAGATGGGATGATTTCGATTGCCTTTTCTTATACAGGTAATCTTTAATTATTTTCTTTTTCAAATGTTATATATTATGAATTGTTCCTAAATTATATTTTCTCTTTTTAGAGTATGCTATTTATTATTGGCTGTCAGTCAAAACTTCATTTGATAACACACTATTTGTGGAATTTCGCTTTTATTAGTTTCAAATGTAATTTTCTAAACAAGTTTTTCTTTTACTATTTGATTTGTTTTAAAAACAATTCTTGGAATATCTTCTTTTCATCTCTATAAATTATCAGTACTTTAATGGTTATTACGAATGCACCTTTCATTTACCATCTCAAAAGAAAATTCTGATTTTAGTTAAAGAAACTTAAGGACGATAGTCGTTGAAATTGGTGGAAGTGTACATTTTATTTTGATTTTTATATTTATATATAGTTTGCAAGTAGTTTTATTTATTTGAGATTTAAGTTCTTTTTATTATTTTTAACATATATTATTTAAGAGTATAAATCATCAATTTAAACAATTCATAAATTAAAGGAAACTAGAAGACTACCTCATTTACAAGTTTTTATTTATTTACTTATTTGTGATTCTTTCTAATGGAAATGCTAATCTTTTGAACTCTATGTAATCTCATTTCTGCAACATCTCTAGAGAGATAATAAATATTTTATCTTTATCTTTTGCATATAAAAGTTTCTATGTAATTAATGTAAAATTATATTTTATCTCTCCCTTTTGCATTCAAAATTTTTTACCTTATTAATGGAAGAGTAAAATATTGTTGCAATTCTTATCAAATTATTTTTCTTCTCCTACACTTCTGATCATAAAAAAAAAAAATAATAATAATAATTAACTGGGCAGGATGCATTTAGGGATGGCAATGGGGCAGGTCGGGGCAGGTTTTTGAAAACCCAGACCTGCCCTGCCCTTCTTGGAGCTAGGCCCGCCCTGCCCCGTGACCTGCCACGGGTTTCTTAACTCAGGCCTGTGACCTGCCCTGACCTGTTCTCATTTTGACCTGTTCTGAATTTTTGGGTGGGTTTGGGTCAAACTGACCCGTTCAAGAATTTAAGGGAAAAAAAAGTAAAAATGTAAATAAAATTCATATCAACATAAATAAAATAAAACACAGCTTTAACAATTAAATAAAATAAAATAAAATATATCCTAAATAATATTCCAAAAAGCCTGTTCCACAATTAAAAAAAATTACTCCTAAATAATATTCCAAAAAGCCTGTT
>JAOXNR010000032.1:15952453-15970515 GCA_028571225.1 Parsonsia alboflavescens | reverse complement strand
ATTGAAAAAGATGGCAAAAAATTTAACAACTTCACTGTAAGAATACGTGGAAATCTCATCTAGAAAAGAGGAGAAAAAAAAAACCCAACAAATTTCCAACTCAACCCTCATAAATTCCTCTCTATATATATCCCATTTCATTAATTTTCCATACATATTCACCAAAACAAAAAAACAAAAATGGCTCTCAAGAAGCCAACCCATTTCTTCTTCTTCCTCATCTCCATCCTTCTTTGCATATCTTTCAACACCGTGAACTCCTCCCGTCCGCCGTTTGCCTGCGATCCCGGAAACGGGTTGACCCGAAACCTTCCCTTTTGTAGAGTGTCACTACCTATAAGGGATAGGGTTAATGACTTGCTGGGAAGATTGACACTGCAGGAGAAGATTAGGTTACTTGTGAACAATGCTGCACCGGTGGAGAGATTGGGTATCAGAGGGTACGAGTGGTGGTCGGAGGCCCTTCACGGGGTGGCGAACTCACCGGGAGTCAAATTTGGAGGGCAGTTCCCCGGTGCGACTAGCTTCCCTCAAGTTATCACCACTGCTGCTTCCTTCAACGCCTCATTGTGGGAACAAATTGGCCGGGTAATAAGAATTTATTATACGTATATTTTTAATGCATACAATATAATTTCCCATAAAATTATTTTAATCAAATATTCAAGTATTTTTACACTCGAGAAATTTTTTATACGGGTCAAGTCTAGTATAAGATTGTGGTCCCATATATGGGATTGACCACATAAAACATAAAACTGATTAATACGTGAGTCAATTTTACGTGAATATATATAGACATGATCAGTGAAAATGTATGTTATTTTTTATATATTATATAATAATACATTATTCATGGTAAAGAGATAAGAGGAAAAAAGGGTTGTTTAGATTAATTTCTATTAATTTTGGTTTCCTTATCTTTATATGAAAGCAAAAGATGAAGTGGAAAAGAGCCCAAAAGAAGCCGCCAAAGAAATCAAATGTCAAAAGGAATCTGCATGGGGACTAAATTTTTCAAAAATATATAAATAGTCGTCTTTATCATTTCATTTTCAAGAATCAGTCATTTTTTATGATAATTTTTCTCATACAATTAATCATCTTTGAACTTTATTTAAGAAAATCCCAACAAGGTACTAAGGTCATAACCCCCCCCCCCCCCCCCAAATAGTACTCTTCTTTGTAGATGCTTTGAAGCAAGTGCATCATAAGAAGGGAAATTCCAAAGTATTTGTCACGAGAGACAGCTTTCTTTCTTGAAAGATTAGGTATGCATGTGATCAATCATATATATACAAAGATGTACAAAAATCCAAAAATGAAATTAGTACATAATATATATATATATATTTATATGAAAATGTTATAAGTGTGTAACGAAACTAAAACTATGTATAATTCAAATGATCAATACATAATCAACACCAAGTAATTATGCACATGAGCGTAATATAGTTTGAATTTCATTATCTACTGTCCACTGTAATAATATATACATACGATCAGTAAGTATAGTAGTACTCGTGCACTTGGGATTAGTTGCATATGGTGAGCTTTTGGCTTATGGGAATATGGTTGAGAAAGGTTTTTTTTTTTTTTTTGAAAAGGGTTAGAAAAAGGAAGCCGAAAGGCACACTTGTGAGTTGTCTAAAATTGATTATAATTATTGGTTAGTTGTTTGTGTATTATTTGTTTTCTTGCCCATACCTATGATTTGCAGTCTCTCTGCACAGAAAGAAAGTGCACAGAAAGATGGCACCAAAAAACCCTATTATATATAGCCTCCATAAGTGGGAAGCAAATGACCCTTTTTTGAAATTTTGAAAAAAAAAAAAAAAATTCTTTAGAACTAAATGAATTTTGATATGAATTAGATTCATACATACGAGATATAAATTTTTTTAATTTAAGTATTTTTTTATAGAAAAGACTCCTTTTTTATATCAACAACGAGGTCAAGGTCTAGAAAAGGAGAGAATAAATAATGCAAGAACATGTGTATAATGGCTCATGCAAGTAGCCACGTTCTGTTGAGGTGACTACGTACCTTTACAAATATATTGACAAATGGACCACAAAATGGAGATATTGCTCACAAGGGTTCTTTTTTTTCCTCGTATGACATTGATTACATTTGCAGCTCAAAAACATGGAATATTATCACAAGAGAACTGTCAAAAAGAAAATAAAAAAAGGGTTTTCTTTGATCCATGTGTTCTAATTTTGACCTGTGAATGAAGGGATCAGTATTTTCTATATTGTTTTTATCCCACAAGTCATTGCACGTGAAGTTGAGTTTGTCTTTTTCTTCAACAAAACATAGAGAATAGAATATATTTGCTTTGATAACAAAGAAATTTCATTTTAAAGAAAAGTTATTTTGTACGGATTGACGACTCTGTACGATATCTAATTCTACGTCGAGATTATGTATCATTATACTATGCATTAATTATAAAGGTGACGATTTAATCTTATTTATCTGATAGTTGAGAGTCCAGAATGCGACAGTTGAATTGAGAAATTATAATCTTATTTACCTGTTTGAGTCAAACTTGTGATGATGTTGATTGATGTATGGGCAGGTGGTTTCTGATGAGGCAAGGGCTATGTATAATGGAGGGGTGGCTGGTTTAACATATTGGAGTCCAAATGTAAACATCTTTAGGGATCCTCGTTGGGGAAGGGGCCAAGAAACGCCCGGTGAGGACCCGGTTTTAGCTGCAAAATATGCTGCCAACTATGTGAGGGGACTTCAAAGTAGCGTTGGGAATGGACTTAAAGTCGCAGCCTGTTGTAAACATTACACTGCTTATGATCTTGATAATTGGAATGGCATTGACCGCTTCCATTTCAATGCTAAGGTAATTAATTATATCCCGTTATTGATCTTTTTATTCAAAATTAAACGTCCTTGATTTTGACAAATGAAATTTAATTTCGAACAATTTAAAATAAAAATCGATCCTTTTTTGTTTTCTAAGGTGAGCAAGCAAGACTTGGAAGACACATACAATGTCCCTTTCAAGGCTTGTGTGATGGAAGGAAGAGTTGCAAGTGTAATGTGCTCGTACAATCAAGTCAATGGGAAACCAACTTGTGCTGATCCTGATCTCCTTCGTGGCACCATTCGTGGTTCTTGGAAGCTTGATGGGTGAATCATCTACTGTCCATCAAGAATATTATAGTGGGTATCGGAACTCAAGTTATGATCGGGCTATTATAATACCTATCATAATCAGTTACCCACTATAATATTATTATTGTAACTTTGAGAAATAATAATAATAATCTTGAATTGATGGCATTAAATAGGATTAATGATTGATTGAACTTAATATAGGTACATCGTTTCCGATTGTGACTCGGTTGGAGTTTTCTACGATACACAACATTACACTACAACCCCAGAAGATGCTGCAGCTGCTGCCCTTAGAGCAGGTATCTATTAAACATTTAAGTTGAAAAAAAAAAAAAATTATGTGATTAAATAATGACCGTCAAGATTAAATGACGTAATTGTAGGTTTGGATTTGGACTGTGGGCCTTTTCTTGCAATCCACACGGAGAAGGCTATTAGAACAGGGAAAATAAGAGAGGTTGATGTTAATGGAGCTTTGGCTAACACTCTAACAGTCCAAATGCGTTTGGGTATGTTTGATGGGCCAAGACAACCTTATGGGAATCTTGGGCCTAGGGATGTTTGTACTCCTGCCCATCAGCAGCTAGCCCTTGAAGCAGCCCATCAAGGAATGGTTCTTCTTCTGAACAGGGCTAGAGCCCTGCCACTGTCCGGGAACCGTTATCATACTGTTGCTATAATTGGACCCAATTCTGATGCCACCGTGACTATGATTGGCAACTATGCCGGTATATGATTGATTGCCCAGAAAGATTGTTTCTTTTCTTGATGTTTGAGCATTTTCTTGACAGATTTTGAATAATTATGCAGGGGTGGCTTGTGGGTATACCTCCCCAGTACAGGGCATATCAAGATATGCCAGGACAATTCATCAGCGGGGTTGTAATGGTGTTGCTTGCACCAGTAATCAGCAATTTGGGGCAGCCGAGGTTGCTGCCCGGCTTGCTGATGCTACTGTTTTAGTGATGGGGCATGACCAATCCATTGAAGCTGAAGGCTTGGATCGAAGAGGGCTTCTTTTGCCAGGGTTGCAGCAAGAATTAGTATCTAGGGTTGCTAGAGCTTCTAGAGGACCTACAATTCTAGTGTTGATGTCTGGTAGTCCTATTGATGTCACATTTGCAAAGAATGATCCTCGTGTTTCAGCTATTTTGTGGGCTGGATTCCCTGGCCAAGCTGGTGGTGCAGCCATTGCTGATGTTTTGTTTGGTACAACCAATCCAGGTACAACAAACTTTTTTTTGTCTCATTTTCTAGAGAATGAAGAACTGAGGTTGTAAGAAGGAAATTCAAGATTCTTGAATCCAGAGAAACCAAAGTAGGCATGTCTTAAAGAAAGGTTTCTTGAGCTGAATTGAGTTGTTTTTGTTGTGTATCAGGAGGGAAGCTCCCAATGACATGGTATCCACAACAATATGTAGCAAAGTTGCCAATGACAGTCATGGACATGAGGGCAAATCCAGCAAGAGGCTATCCAGGAAGAACTTATAGATTCTACAAGGGTCCAGTGGTATTCCCTTTTGGCTATGGTCTGAGTTACACTTCATTTAGGGAAAGTGTAGCCTCTGCTCCAGCCACAGTCTCAGTGCCTCTTGCAAGCCTTGGTTCTTTCACAAATACCACATTCTTGAAAAACAATGCAGTCAAGGTTAGTCACTCTAAGTGTGAATCAATGAACTTAGCTCTTCACATTGATGTGAAGAACGAAGGCGAAATGGATGGAACACATACTCTGCTAGTATTCTCAGTTCCTCCTGCTGGGAAATGGGCACCCCAGAAACAGTTGGTTGCATTTGAGAAAGTTCATGTCTTGGCTGGTGCTCAGCAGAGGATGAGAGTTCACATTGATGCTTGCAAGCATTTAAGTGTTGCTGATCCATACGGGATTCGAAGAATTCCAATGGGTGATCACAGTCTTCACATTGGAGATATTAAGCACTCCATTTCACTTCAGATTGCTCAGGAACAGATAAATTCTAGAAACTAAAATAGTATTGCAGTACTTCTTCTTTCGAAACTTTACCATGAAAGTGTGAAATAGAGTTCTGATATTGATAGCAATAGCTAGCAATATGAAAAGAAACAAAAGATTGATCAATGATCAATACAAGTAGTACTACAAGATTGGTCAGTACTGTAAGATTGGGACCTCACATCAGAAAGTGTAAAAATGATAACTTTGGTCCAAAATATGGATTTCTCATATATATATATATATATATAATATGTAATATATTCTAGATTTGCTTCATTTCCCCTTTCTTCTTTGGTCTATCTGTTCATCTTTTCCATTTCTATTCTTTTTGCCATTAAGAAAAGTCTGAAGAGAAGTGTTCAAACTTCTCTTGTAGAAAACTATTCTTTATTGGAAATTCAACAGTGCAATTGGACCTTCTTGTGTGACTATATTAGCCGTTACGAAACGCATAGATTGACTGATAAACCTAATATAGAACAAAGCAGCAATGAAATGGTCATAATCAACAAGAAGAGTTGACAAGAGACTAAGTAAAAAAATGGCCAAAAATTTGAAGGATCTAGATGCAAAGAATAGAATAGATACAAGTTTGCCGTTACATTGTCCTACTCTTTCAACTTTTGTGCTGCACATTTTCTCTCTTTCTTTCTGCTAATATCATTAAGCTCCACAAAAAGTCAGCACAAAATTGGTACTAAAGAAAAGAACATAACCCACGAGAATCATATGATGCACCAAAGGAGTGTCGGCACAGAAGATGATATCCTTCAGAATTAGCTTCATGTTAAGGGTCCCAATTCTTGATATTGATGTCTTAACCGCACTAACCATAGCTCATCTTCTCAAGTTCCCTCCCTCTCTCCCCTTTCTAAAAGGACCATGTCCATATTAAGTCACCTCGTCACAAATATCATTTGCGCTCTAGTAGTTGGTTCGACATGGACTAGATCAATATATATATCCACTTGTGAGATTCGATTCATATCAAATTTTACTTTTATAAATTCTGACTCTCAATAATAATATTATTAACGATCTATTTGTTAACATTTCACAAACTAAACGATTTTTTTCCTATGTTTGATATCCATATTCTTTCCTTTCAAATTTCATGCTAAATAGAATAAGAATCGTTTTAGAATCTCATACGTACTCAGCGTTTTAATTTTACGAAAATTAACCTAACTTCAACTTCAAATAGTAACACCCCCTCCCCACCTGCCTATAAATATATACACATAAACATATACACCAAAGCGTGCCTTTTTTTTTTTTTGGTAGTATTACCTTCGTTTTTACTAATCGTTTTAACTAACCAATTTTATTTTAAAATAGAAGTTATTTTATACTTTTCAAAAAACATTTTTATTTCCTAACATGAAAAATTTTTAATTATACCTTTTTATTCACATTAAATAATAAGATTGAATTCATATGAACATTATTTATTATAAGGGATATTTTAATAAAAAAAAAATTTATTACCAAAACAATTATTGTCTTAGTATGTATTTCAAAAACTTAAACATATTTTAAACATAACGGGGAGTAGTAGTTACAATCCAATATTCATATTCTGATCTCACCATCCTACGCAACCATAAATTCCCCAACTCCTACCGAATTCTTCTTCTTCTTCTTTCTTCTTTCTTCTATCTGTTTCTACTCTCCTTTTTTATCTTCTTCTTTTGTCATACCTTTACTTCCTCTGTGGTTTCCACATCTTCAAAGTATTCAGTAATTCTCTGCTCTCTCCTTTCACGCAAATTCATTACTTTCCTTATCTTCTTTTTGGTCCATATCTTTAGATTCTTCTTTCTTTTCACCATTGCTTTTGTTTGAAAAAAGTTACCTTCAAATAAACATAAATCTCTGCTTTCTTCATCATTTTCCCTCGAAGTGTTCTCCCCCCTGTTCTTTGCCCCAACAGAGACACTCGCACAAAACAGAAGTAAAGATTGAATCTTTGTGTTCTTTTTCTTGTTCTAAATTGATTCAAATTCTTGAAATTTTCATATGGTAATAAGATGTGGGCTGTTGATGTTTCAGGCCGGTTTTCATGGCAGACTACAACCCAAGTGTCTCCTCTGTGAATCATGAGGTACCCTGTCTCTTATCTACAGCTTCTTTCTTGACAAAAAAATGACGAGAATTTTCAAGAAATGTATTCTGCATTGCTCTAATTAGATAAGCAAAAGATTTTGATTCATTCATAGGGGGAAAACAAATTGTAGTTTTGCATGATCTTGTTCCATATGATTATCTCCAAAAAATTAATTCATATGGTTGAATTTACTAAAAAATAATAATAATAATTTGAAGAAAATATTGATGAATAGTATATGTAGGGTTGGATTTTGTGGTAGGATTCGTAGGGCAAACCAACCAATCACGTGGCTATGATATTGTCTGAGCCCTGGTGGTCCCTTTGATATAGAAACAATAGTTTGTCTCGTGTTTCTTGACTGAAAATCTGCATTATATTTATGTATATAAATTATAAACCACCTATGAAATTTGGTGCAATAAATCTAGACTCCTTTAGTTAGCAGCCATAGAGTTGTAATAAACCAACTACATGAATATTATCTTTTTTGTTTGGGATCATGAAAATTTTGATATGGGTCAGATTCGTATCGAACTTCTAAACTCATGTAAAATCAACTTAAAGTATCAGAACATCGTGAAAATTTGTGTCTACGTGAATTGATATGGACCAAGAAATTTATATATAATTTGATCCATATCAGAAATTTCCCGTTTGGAACTGTTCAATTCTTGAGTTGGCAAATAAATTGTTAGGTTAATCTTATGGCAGCCAAGAAAGTAAGATGTGAATGAATCTTTGGTCATGTGATGTGTATTAGAGTACCATAATTGGTCAAAATAAGATGAAGTTGTTGGAAATAATACTAGATTATGACTAGTGGTAATAGTCCTAATAGGAGGTCAATGAATCTTTTCTGTTGGTTAATGTTGTCTACAAAAATGGATTACTATTTTGGTTTGTTTGAATTTTGTAGAAAGTTTTGTGAGTTTGGAGTGGAGTTTCAGCAAACTCCAACGACTAAGGAATATTCAAACACTTGAACTAATTTTGAGTTGTTAGGCATCAATTCACCATTCTTTGGCAAGTAAGACTTGTAAGAGATTAGGAAAAACATAAGATTAGTCAAAAAACAATTTGATTAGTTTGGCAACTTTTTGGTAAGCATGAATCAAATCTCTCTCATTCAAAAAATTTCCCCTTTTTGGTGAAGGGTTCTTGTCATAGATAATTAGGACTTGATTTATTTTTATCTCAATGTTTATGAATTATGATTCTTATAATGTTTGTAAACTCAATTCATCTTTATCATAAAATTTTTATCAATTGAATATTTTTGGTCGACTTTGTAACTTTAAATTATATTAACATTCGAGATTTTTATAAAATTGTTATCTTTATTATGATGATTTTTTTATGACTATAATTTCTTCGATATAACTCGTAATGAACTCATAATTTCTCATTTACAGGACGCAACTCAAAGTAAGAAGTACGGTGGACTTGTTCCAAAAAAGAAGCCCTTAATATCTAAGGCAATTAAATTTCCTTTTTTCATTTTTTTCCCTTAAAAAAATTGTAGAGGTTTTTCTAAAAATGGCAAAAAAACAATTAAGAGGCAAAATAAATATAACTTGTGAATGAATTTTTGGATGCAGGACCATGAAAGAGCCTTCTTTGATTCAGCAGACTGGGCTTTGAACAAGGTACATGGCCCAATTACAAATTGATGAGTTACATGGCCCGAAGTGGGCTTAGATTTTAGTTCAGAAGCCCAAAAATCATATCTCATGGGCTTCCCACTAACACATGGCCTGGAATATTTTCCTAACAAGCAAGTTGTTCACTGGATCTCTCATATCTCTTTGTGTGATTCACTTTCCATGTCTCTCTTATCAATTCATGTCTCAATTCTGATCATATATTTCTCCTTTCTAGATCTTCTATTGTATTAATATATGTTATTGAAAAAGATAGGATCTATAAGTTTTTTATTAATGTAATACACAAGATTAATTTACGCGTATCGATCCGGTCAGTATGATCATTGTCCATCATGCCTGGCAAGAAAGTGTGATGGTTTCTAGTTGTTAGATTCATGCTTATATGTCTGCCTTCTTTAGTTTCTCTTATATTTGTAGCAGTAATTGTCTCTAGCAAAACCTGGATTAGAAAGGATACATTTCTAATGCAAAATCTATTGGGTTTTTTTTTTTTGTTAAATGGCAGCAAGGTGCAGGTGCTTATGAAAAATCAACAGTGGCTGTTGAGACACTAAGACCAAAACTACAGGTAATTAATTGAATCGAGCCCTTTAATGGTAGAGCTTCGTTAATCTGTTGTTCTTGCTAATGGATTCAGCAAATGTTCAATATTTGCAGAGAACCCCTCATCAGCAATTGCCTTCTAGGAGACCCGCATGTACATCTGGTTAAGAACAGTGAACTTTCCTGAAATGGAAAGTCATCGGGTAATTCTGGATGAGATTTGCTTCTCCTTTTGGAATCTGCTGCAGGTTGAAAAGAATAATGTACAAGAATATTTAACATTATGAAATGTTATAGTATATGGATGTGTTTCTTTCATTTGGAGTTATCAATTGTGCATCAAACTATAAGTTAAAAGCTTTAAGTTTTTCTCTTTTATCCTTCCCACCCCTCTCCCCTAATCTTTCCTATATTCCATCTCTCCGAGGATCCATTTACCCTCGTCATGTCTTGAATTTGAGATCTGTAGGTTTAGTATAGGAATGGGTTGAGGGTATCCCCCCACATTGACCACATTAAGTTCTTATAATTAGGTTGTCCCATTGAACCTAAATCTTGGGAGCTCCAATCAATTAGGTTGGGTTTTCTTTTATAAAAAACTTATTCTTTTGGATTTTAATCCCATTCCCGTTGCCAAATAGTATTGATTTTATTGTAGGGATAATCAGGTAGTGCAATATGACATAGTTATCCCTTTTAACCTACATAGATAGGGTTATCATCATAACATTCCTTTAATTTTAAGGTTTTAAGTTCATCCCCCCTCGATGGATAATGCAAAAGCTCTCTAGTTAAACCTTTTGTAAGTAGATTTGCAACTTTTTCCTTTTGACTTAATATAAGTCAATGGAAATCACTCCATTAGAAAGTAAATGTTTCATGGAATTATGTCTAAAACGAATATGTCTAGACTTCCCACTATATATCTATTATTGTGTGTCTTTCCAATTTCAAATTAGCTTTCACAATGGATACAAATGGAATTACCTTTGGCCAACACAGAATATTTTAAAGAAAATTCCATAATCATTTAGCTTCCTCTCTAGATTTATTAAAAGCTATAAACTTGGATTCCATTGTGGATCTTGAGATATATGTTTGTTTAGAGGATTTCTATGACACAACTGCTCCACCTAGCATAAATATATACATATTCACTTGTGGACTTTGAGCTTTAGTGTCAAATATTCGATTAGCATTACTATATCCCTCTAATACTGGAGGATACCTAATATAGAGAAGCCTATAATCTAGAGTGTTTCAAATATTTGAATAGCTTTCTAGTGTTCTTTTCTAGAACAGTATTTAAACCAGCTTAATTTGCTAATTGCGTAAGCAAAATCAAGCCTTACATCGAGCTTCCAATAATACGAGAATATTCCAATTGATGAATACCCTCACTTTTATTTTTGGAAAGATGTACACTTATATCCATTGATATTTTTACCATGCCATTGTCATGCTTAGAACATTTGTCAAGAACTTTCTCATCATAGTGAGATTGGGACAATACCATAGCATCATATGTCCTAGAAATCTTAATTCCTAGAATGACATCTACAACACCTAAGTCTTTCATGTCAAACCATTTGGTTAACATGTCTTTTGTAGACTTGATCATGTATACTTTCAAAATTAATAAATTGTCTACGTATAGACATATAATAACATGACCTTTATCAGTTGTCTTTCCATAAATACATTTATCAACCTTGTTAATTTACTAACCATTTGACAACATCACATTGTCAAATTTTCTATGTCACTGCTTAGGAGCTTGTTTCAAACTATATAAGAATTTGACAAGTTTATACACCTTATCTTCTTTCCCCTTAACAATAAAACCCTTGGGTTGTTGCATGCAAATTTCCTCATTGAGATCACTATTAAGGGAAGTCATTTTTACATTTATTTGATGTATCTCATCTTTGTTTAAAGCTTGCAAAAGGTCATTTTCAAAATAACCTTTCCAATGTCAAGCATCTTAGAGGTTGAAACATTGTCATTTATACGTGGTCATTACCCACTTTCTTATGAATGAACATCCTCTTCTCAGCACACACGTGCCTAATTCTTCTAGTATCAATCCACCATTTCTTAGAATTAATAACAAAATTAACCTCAGAAACCACAACTGATAAATCCAATGTAGATATCCCCTTAGAGATGTCATCCATTTCTAATAAATGGCCTATGCAGAATTTTTCCTTTTGGATTTACCATAATGATATCGATTTTTCCAATCCTTGGCCATCTGACTAGTTTTATTGCAAATGTTGCCGTGAAATTTATTGACTATGCCCTTGTCTTTTGTTGCAAGTTTCTTCCTTTGGTTATTCTTGTGGGGTTTAGCCATATGTTCAACCATATTAGCTTTTGACTCCAATGAAGAACTTGTCTTCTAGTTATCCTCTTCTATCATCAATCATAGAATGAGGAATTCACACTCATCTCTTTATGCTTGTGCTTAAGGTAATTCTAGAATTCTTTCCGTGAAGGTGGAAGTTTTTCTATAATTGCAGCCACTTGGAATGATTCCCTTAAATCCATTTCCTCTGCAAGTATCTCATGTAAAATGAGTTAGAATTCCTCCACTTGACTCATTATGGTCTTTAGATCAACCATATTGTAGTCAAGGAACTTGCCAACAACAAATTTCTTTGTGCTAGCATCTTCAATTTTGTACTTCTTGTCCAAAGCATCCCAAAGTGCTTTTGCACTTTCAATGGACCTATAAACATCATAGAGTTTATAGTACAAACACAAGAAGTCATTTTGCTTCCATGAGAACATCTTTTGCAGCCTTAGGAGCATTTTCCAACATGAACTTAGTCAAGTTTAGGGTGATCAAATAGAACAACATGTTTTGTTGCCACCTCTTAAGTCCATGCCTCTGAACTTTTCTAGTTTCTCACCATGCACCCCAAAAGGCACTGATGGAATCATCCCCCAAAATGGTCACCGTAGCACTTTTAGGAGAAGCCAATACACGCAAATCTATTTTAAGATTGTTACAACATTAATATAAGAAATATGTATGTTAAATAAGCAAAATAATAACCGATGAATTAAGGGATAATTAAAGCAAAAGGGATATGAAATAATTATTCGAGGCTTGTGTTCAATACAATAGATTTATTTCCTTCGGTGCATGTGTTCGAGGTTGAAATAAACTTCTGTCTCGCAGGATATAATTGACACGATGAAGAAATCAGCATAGGATTCTTCACACAATGAACTTGAACAAGTTAATTCAAGAATATTATCAAAATATGTTTATGCAAGAGAGGAAGAGAGAAAACTTGTTTTTCTTTTTCTGATGATTTTCTGATCTTTTTAAAACTGAATAAGAAGGACCTATTTATAAACTAAAAAAATAGAGGATTAGAAGAAAGACGTTAAATTATTTAGAATTTCAAGGAGATCATTTAGAATTTCTGGGTAATTATTTAAATTCTCAATGAATTTATCTGAAATTTTTAAATGACTATTTAAATTCTCAATAAAACTTTTAAATTTTCCAATATTATCTTACACTTTTAAACTTTTAAAACTTTAAACTTTTCATGAATTTAATAAATATTTCAGGAGCTATGGATAGAGAACCATTTTCTCATTTACTTACCTTAAATTTAATGCCAGTTTTTCAACCGCTAGAAACATGTTGGAATTTGAATCGGAGAACTACTTGCAATGCATCAAAGCAGGCAATCTCCTCCATGTTGGTTTTGTGAAGATCATGTTTTTCAACTATTTCATCCCAAATTCCTCCTTTATCCTCCATGAACTCTACAATATCAAAGCTGTTCTTCTCATCAAAAGGCAGAAATTCAATATCAAAGAGTTGGGCCAGGACTTTCCACAGACTTTTCCAAGAGAAAACATCACCATTAGTGCAATCGAATGCTTCGTTCTTGGCTTTATCGGACATGTCACAGAAATGCTCCCATGTGTACTTATTTCCAGGATATCTCAATGGCCACCCTTTGGGAGTATGTGAAAGACTGGGAATTTGAAGCGAAGAGATCTTCCAAGGCGTAGTAGAAGTTAGGAAATGGTAGCCTTGAGTAGTCTTCCCTAAAGAGTAGCTCATGTGGGATGAGTTTTCCTTCAAGTGATAAGTCATAAATTGGTCCCATGTAATGCTTTGTTCCTGTATGCAAAGTGACTTGCTTTGGCTTGGAATCTGGGGAAGAAGATTTCATATCATTCAAGACATTGATTAACATGGTCGAATTCAGATTTATGTTCAGTTCTTCATTTTCTTGAACCTGCAAAGCTCCCAAAGCACATGTGTGATTTCAGAACATAAAGGAGAGAGCTTTTCTTGTGTTTCTTGAGAATCCAAAGCATCAAATGATAGAAAATTATCAAGAATTGAAGATGGGAACCAAGATGGCAAGGGGAGTCTAGCTGCACCATATATTCCAAGGACCACCTGGAGCTGCAGGCTTCTTTAAGCTCTCGGCCAAAGCCACCCCAACCATGCCTGTGAGACCTACAATTAAAGCGCATGAACTTTATTTCTCCATTACAAAAGATAGAAAGGAGTTTCAAGATTGATGCTGTAATAGATCTAGACTACTTGGATTTTAGTGAGTGGTTTTTCTCTCTCCTGTCCTTCATATTTTGTGCCTGTCAGGGAGCATTACTAAATTCATAAAAATCAATTCTTTTTTTTTTTTCTTTTAATATTTCAAATAAAAATGGAACAGTGGAGTAATAAAATTTTGATTCACCCGAATTTTAAACTACACTGTACAACTCTCCTTCTCATGTCTGAGGTCTCAATTCTCAGGTCTTACCGAAAGGGGATTCGGAAGCCCATGGCCTGGCAGCGTGTGAAGGACCGATTAACGAACCCAATCTGATATGCAATCTGATATCAGAGTAAACAACGGAGCGGTTCAGCATCAGACCAAATTTTAGTTTGTTCTTGCAGGAAACCTCTCCATCTGAGAGCAATGGTGTCATCTATTCCAACTCAAAAGAAATGAGATGCCATGAGAGGGCTTTCTTCTTTGGCTTCAAGCGCTTTACCCCCCATGGTTAAGCAATTAAAGGGAAAACCCATCTCTCAAAAGCTTCCAAAGGCGGAATCTTTAACCCCTTATAATTACGACAGTGGTAAGAACAGCAGCGCTGAAGTCACTTCAGCAGGTAATAATCCCTCGTTGAATTCTCATATTCAAAATCCCTCCTTGAAATCGGTTACAAACACCAGCAATCCTGTTCGCGAACAGCAGAAATTTCATTTGAATATTGACCATGAGTACTTTGCCCAGATTCTTGCAAGGAAAGACTGGTTTGTATTGCTAAACCATGAATTCAAGAGCAAGAGGGTCAAGTTAAATCCTCAGTCAGTCATTAGTGTTTTGCGAAATCAAGAGAACTCTTTACACCATTTGAGATTTTATATATGGGTTATAAATATTAGTCCTTTATTGGCAAAGGACCAGATGATTCGTCGTGTTTTAAGTGATAATCTTCATAGAAAAGGTCCTTTTCTATTGTCTGCTGAATTTATTCAGGATATTAGAAGTTCTGGTTTTAGATTGACTGAAGATTTGCTTTCTGTTCTGATTGTTAGCTGGGGTAGATTGGGTCTGGCAAAGTATTGTGCTGGTGTTTTTGAGCAGATATCCTATTTAGGTCTTAGTCCCAGCACTAGATTGTATAATGCAGTGATAGACAGTCTAGTGAAGGCCAATTCACTTGACTTGGCTTATCTCAAATTTCAACAAATGCAGGTGGATAACTGTGTTCCAGATAGGTTTACATATAATATCCTGATTCATGGTGTTTGTGGGGTTGGGGTGGTTGATGAGGCTCTTCGCTTAGAGAAGCAAATGGAAGGAATGGGAATTCCCCCCAATGTATTTACATATACGATCCTCATTGATGGATTTTGTAATGCAAAACGAGTTGAGGAAGCATTTTTTATCTTAGAAAGAATGAAAGAGAAGAATGTGAGTCCCAATGAAGCTACATTTAGGTCATTGGTTAATGGGGTATTTCGTTGTGTGCCACCTCTTGAAGCATTTGGATTGTTATCCAAATGGGTGGAGAGGGAGCCTACCTTGCCTAGAGTTGCTTGTGATACCATACTATGTTGTCTTTCTGCTAGTTCCTTGCCCAAAGAGGCAGCTTACTTTCTGGAAATATGTTTTGAAAGAGGTTACCTTCCTGCTAGTACAACATTTGACATCACGATGATTTGTTTGATTAAGGGATTGACTCTTGAGGAAACCTGCCAGATATTAGATTGCTATGTTAAAAGAGGAACAAAGGTGGGTTTGAACACATATCTCACTCTTATTGAGGCTTTATTCAGTTCTGGAGAAGAAGTCAAGGGGAACCAGTATGTAGATCTGATGCTTCATGATGGGCTAGTCAGAAGTACGTTTACCTATAACATGGTGATTGATTGCTTCTGCAAGGCAAAAATGGTTGACCGAGCATCAGAAGCTTTCCTAGTCATGCAAAAGAGAAACATTCAACCAAACCTTGTTACTTACAATACTCTTATAAGTGGGCACTGCAAAGCTGGGGATATAGTTACGGCACGAGAGTTGCTTGTGATGCTCCTACAGGATGGATTCAGACCAGATATTTTTACTTTTAGTTCGATAATAGATGGTCTTTGTAGAACAAACCATATTGAAGATGCTTTCAATTGCTTTACCGAAATGGAGGAGTGGGGTGTCAACCCTAATGCTGTCACTTATAATACTTTAATTCGCTGGTTATGTGTGGTTGGAGATATCACCAAATCGATGAGCCTGTTAAGAAAGATGCGTTTGGGTGGGATAGATCCAGATGTTTTCTCTTTCAATGCCCTCATCCAAGGCTTTTGCAGAGTGAAAAAGATTGAGAAGGCACAGAGGCTGCTCATAAGCATGATGACCTTGGATTTGAAGCCTGATAATTTTACATACACTATTTTTCTGAGGGCCTTGTGTGAAATGGGGAGATTTCATGAAGCTAAAGAGTTGTTTAACTCTATGGAGACAGCTGGATGTGCTCCTGATGCTTATACATGTAACACATTCGTAGGGATATTGGTTAAGGAAGCACGGTTTGAGGAGGCCCAACATATCTTTTCTAAATACCGAGAGAAGGGCATACTGTTAAAACCTATTAGTGCTTTTTAGTATTGAATTCACAAATCACTCCAAATGGTTGATGGGTTCTGCAGCTCTATGCTTCAGATTCAGGTGTTGCGGCTACACATTTTACTGCTCTCTGCTGCTAAGGCTTCGATGCAGTTCCCTGCATGTGGAATCATGTATCTGCAGTGAATTCTCGGTATGTTTCTTAAGTGAGCTTCTTTTAAGTTTCTACCATTTCCTTTATGTTTTTCTGGTGTCTTTTTGTGCTATGCTACCTACTCCTCCTCCTGGTCAAATATGAAGTGTCAAGGACCTAATGTTTAATTCTTGCAAGGATCTTTCAGTTCCCTATAGATCAAGTGTGTCTTCACTTGGATGTTTTTCCAGCAATTGTTGCTGCCATTTCGTGCTCACACTGTTTTGTCTTTTTTCTCCTTGTAATGTAATTAGGATACCATTTCAATGCCTTAAGTTTTATTGAACTGCAACATAAGCTATGAAATATTAAAAAGGCTATGTTGTGTTTGTCTTGTTATCATGTATCCCTAGAAATGTTGTAGCTTTTTGGTCCATACTTGGGTCCTAGAACTTTGGACCTCAATGCAGAACATCTTCTTTTGTTTTCCTGTTAGAAATTATTCATAAGTTTTATGGTATTTCTTGAATACGTTTGTGCAGCAAACAGGGAGCTTTTCATGCAGAACAAATAACCCATCATTGCTTCACTAATGTGCTGTTTGGGACACAAGGGAAGCTCGGGAACAAGAGTTTATTTCCTTGCACTTTGTTGGTGCAATCACCTTATAAGAGCTTGTTGGTTGATATTTGCAATCAAAGACAGGTCAATTGTCTGATGTCCATGAGATGCATGCACACAGGAGATGTCTAGGTTGCTTCTAGTTGCTTTGCTTCTAGAAGACTCTGAGTAGGGGCTAAGATTGGCTTCTTTTATGCTACTGGAGTTGATCCATACATGAACCTAAGAACAACCTTCAGATAGCTGGCTGATCCACTAGTAGCCTTGTTTCTTTATTTTAAATTCATTTATTTATGTATGCACACAAGCTCAAATGGCAGATTTTATTGTGCATAAGATATGATAGGATTTCTTGCTAAAGAATAGGGTTTTCATGACCATTTTCTCTTCTTTTCTTCAGAACTCTTCTTCTCTCCTTTTCTGGATATTAGTTGCTTTGTAAAATAATACATAAATTGATATAGCACAGGTTAGTTTTGTCTGGCTTATCAAATACCTCGTTGAGCATGGTAGATCCATTCAGGCAAGTTCTTGTTTGCATCAGTAAAGACTATCCTTTGTGCTATTCCTGTTAAATAAGAAAAAAGATACATCAAGAAATGCCTTAAACATTTGCTGTTTTATCAGTGTTGTTCATATATGCATAATATTTATGTTCACAAGTAACATAGAATAAGCATATACGGTTTTGCTAAGGTGCGCTCCGGAGCACGCCTTAATGCGCGCTCCAACCGTTACCGTAACGGAATTCTTGCT
>JAOXNR010000032.1:15931811-15949264 GCA_028571225.1 Parsonsia alboflavescens | reverse complement strand
CGTAACGGAATTCTTGCTACAGTGCTCATGCAGCCAACCAAACGGAGCAAGAATTCCGTTACGGTAACGGTTGAAGCGCGCATTAAGGCGCATTCCAGAGAGCACCTTAGCAAATCCGTAAGCATATATACAATTCATAAGCTAAATCTGCTGCTACCCTTCACTTGGAAGCTGCAGAATTCTTTCATCTTGAAGATTTGATTTGAATGATCAATGCCCATCTTGATTTCTCCTCTTCTACTGTTAAAGGTATGTGTTTACTTGAAGTGGAAGATTGGTAATAGTTTTAGGTTTGATTTCTGATATGTATGGCCAAGAAATTCTAAGTTGGTGGTTCACAGACCAACTGCCTGTTCTTTTTTGGTCATCTTTTGCCAACTCATTTTCACCCATGGTTGAGAATAGATTACCTAGCACTTCACTTTTCATGTAATGCATTTGTTAAATGACATAATTTTTTTTTAGTATGTCATTTTATTATTAAATTTTTTTATTAAATAAAATAAACTCTACTTTAAAAATGTGGGAAGATGATGATGCATCTCTGACTAAGCAAATTTGATTGATTTTGCCCATAAGAAAATCTAATATGAGAAAATTTGATGATTCTCGAATCTTTCATGAGCCTTTTCTCAGTTATTTGGAATCAGGTAGATACCAAATTTCGAAGTAAAAACTGGTTGATAAAATAAAATTATTTAAGGCCATCATATAATATTACCACTATATAATTAGCTAGGCAGGAGCCTTTCACTGGTATGAGCTCTTAACTGATGATGATGGCTTCCGCAATGGCTAACTTGGTTTTCCTTAATCGCAGCCTTTTTGCTTTAGCTCTGCTTTCTTCCATCTTTCTTTCCTCCAGCAGATTAGGTTTCTAAATGAAGAAACTAACAATGTTTTTATCTGCCATTTCTTGTCTTTGAGGCTTCTAAGTTATCATCTGTAACCTTTTTTGGCAGGCAAAGCACAGAACACTTCTCCTGAAACAGCAACAGCTGCAGCTGGAGTTCTTCAGAATGAGTATTATCCAGTGACAGGAGGTTCAAATCAAGGATATTTGCCAGGAGCAGGAAGTTCGAACGAAGAAAATCCCGAATATTTGCCAGGAAAAGGGGGAGCAGGAGGTTCGGAAGAAGATCCAGATCATATTATAACCCAAGCCTTGCTATGTTTTAATGAGAAGCAAGTAAACACGTTATCCGAAACACCACAAAACAATTGCACTTTTTCCATCTAATGTTTCTTCCTCCAAAGATTTTGATTCTCAAAAGGGTTAAAAAATCTTGTCTTTTCTTTACTCTTTAGGAGATCAAGAAATCATTACATTCTAGTTTCATCAGAAGGGTTGTCTTCTTTTTCTATGGTTTTCGTTCAAACATATTGCTGATTCACATCTTCTTCTTCATTCAGACAAGGATTTTGATTCTCAAAAGGGTTAAAAAATATTGCCTCTTTTCTTTACCGTTTGGGAGATCAAGATTCAAGAAATCATTACATTCTAGTTTCATTGAAAGGGTTGTCTTTTAATTCCCATTTTTCCATTCAAACATATTGCAGATTTACAGTAGCTGCACTGAAGCTTATAGATTGTCCGAGAGTGGAGACCTTCATGTGCCACCTGAACATACAGATGAATACTGTAATAGTCCATGCATATCGGAAACTCACCTCGTTCTCAACTGCATTGAAAGTGTACTGTTACACTTCAAGTTTTATAACAAAGCCACCATAAAAGATGTGAGGGAAACCATCAAATCAGGTTGCAGCTATGGTCCCCAAAGAGGTAGAATTGCTACAGAAATTCAAAGTTTCTTGGTTCTTTTTTTCTGCTGTTAAATCTTATTAATTGTTAAGGCTCAAAATCATGCTGCTAATATTTATCGTTTCTTTTCGAAGGCGATTTCAATGTTGCTGAACACATTCAAGCAGAAAACAGCACTCCAGGGAAGAGTTGGAGCCGGAAATCCAGTCTTTTCCTTCATGGGATGCTTCTGATGATACTTTTGGGAGGCCATTTATGGATCTGATATGAATGTTCTTCAAGAAATTCATTCTAGTTTCTTATCGAATTCAGACAAGACAATGTGAAATAATTTGATGTTCTTATATTAATCTTCTGATCTTTATGTATCCTATTGGGTTTAAAGTCTTGAATTACATGGTCACAAAGATACACATCTTGCTTTGTGTAAAAGGATTTTTAGTTTTGATATTTCAATTTAAATGTTAATCTTATAAATATTATTCTTATTCTTATCTTAACTTGATTGGATGTTGAATCAAATTTGGGAAAAGATGAGGCAAAATGAATTAGGAAACCCTAATGTGACATTAATTTTTATGTAATACAAGTATATCTTAATCAATCGATTTGTATTTCCAACAAATTGATGATTATTTCAATCAGAAAAACTAGCACTTCAAAAAATAAAAATAAAAATAAAATATTCAATTAGTAAAGCAATCGATCTTACAGATTAATTGAGTCTAAATTAAATCAAATATCTATTAAAAAAATTCATAAATATGTTTGATTATAAATTAATTTAAATATCGATCTAAAAAAATTAATAAAAATGATCGATTACATAAATATAATTTGATACATTTCTTGTTCTAACATTATCTAAATTAACTTAAATACCTAACTAAATAAAATTGACACTCTTGATCTTAAGCGAAACCCAAAATCTTAAAAGGGACAAAAGATTTGAATCGCTAACAACATCATGTTGACATGCTAGCTTTGATCCTGTTTATTTATTAATTAATAATAAAAATATTTATATTTTCATTTAATATTTTAGTATTCGCTTAACCACCAAGAGAATATCAGAAGCAGCCGGTTTCTTGTTCCTCTGTGATTGTCTTTCCGTCGTGCTAGTGCTTTATACCCGAGAAGTTTCTGGTTTCCTCCATTTCTAGAAGATGAGGCGGCCGGCGGGAAATTCTACCATCAATGTCAGTGCTATGACTCGGAAGGTCGACGTCGACAATCGAATTCCTCTCCGGAATTACTACCGAATCGCGGATAATCTTCTCAAGCAGGTTTTTGATGGAAAAATGCTTAAAAGATCAAATAGGGTTTAAGACTTCGAGTTTGCTGTAGTTTTATCCTAATTTATGGAATTCTACTGTTGCGTTCATGAAGTTCTATTGACGGATTCTTAAATTTTGTTGGAAATTTTGATGCTTTATGTGCAGGCTGATATTTACCGCAACGAGAAGAATATTATAGACTTGTATATTATTCTCCTTAGATATTCGAGGTAAATCAGGAATAATGAATGCTTCACTAAGTTGTTCTTGTGTTTGTGGATTTTCCTTATTAGAATGGATTGGGTTCCACTGGCTTATTCTTGGATGGTTGTGCAGTTTGGTTTCCGAAACTATACCTTTCCATCGTGATTACCAGGCTTTTTGTCTAAAAGAGAGGACTTATTTTAGAAAGGTTGGTGCCACTTTAGATGTTGCTTATGGTTGTTTCAGAGTCTTGCAATTTGATTAACTTCTAATATTGGAGGTCTCAGTTTGCATTATGTTGGTTGCTTTTCAGAAATTAAAAAATGTGCTGGATGAGCTGGAGGGCTTAAAGCCTGACTTCCAGAGGCAAATTGGAAGAGCTCAAGGGACAGCTCAAAAATATGAATTAGATGAACAAGAAAGAAGGCCATATGGAACAGCATCATCTTCGATTCAACAACATGCTGCTAACAGTAGACCATCTTTAAGTGATGATGGCTGGATGGTATTTTGCTTGATTTTGGACTTTATCTATGAATTTTTCCAGCCCTTTCATTTTGTGAAGGATTCTTAGGTTTGTTGTTGGTCACATTTCTGGTCCTTTGTTAGTTAGTTTAGTGTATTCTCTTGTGGTTACCCCCAATATACTCTATTTGGCATACACATGGTCATTTCTTATCCAATTTCTTATCAAAAGCATTTAGGTAAAGTATATAAGAAATTGTTATTTCCTTGAAATAAGTAAGAGTTTTCAGGCAAAAATTTTTGTGCAGGTGCAACAAGGTTGCTCAACTTCTCTTAGCTTCAATCAGGTGGCATCATCAAATTCCATAGACAAACAGTTCCAAAAGCTGTGAGTATCTTGATTAATGAAATTGGGAAGAGTATAAAATTTTCTGTACAAAGCCACATGATTATGTGGCTCATACCATTTATTTTACCTCCTTCTATTCTTGTTACTCCTTCCATTGTAGCATCTTACTTCCTACAAAAGGTTGTCAGTCTAGGGCATAATGTGATTGTACTGTTAGAATCTGTCTAACTCTAATGTGTAGTTGAATGTCATAATTGATGCAAATTTCAAACTTGAACGTATGAACAATATGTATCAAGGACTCTAATATTGGTTTCAAAATCCCAGGCTCTGGAGTTGACTGTTTCCCTATTCTTGTACTGCTTAATTGAATTGATGCTAGAAATAGTGTCATCATGTATTTCACATGCAAATGGGTATTTTGAGCTTTTCTTCTTCTTATTATTATTATTATTATTTTATACTTGTTAGTAAATTCAGTCATGTTTGCATGGGCCTATACACTGACAACCAGGAATAACCAATATGACAGGTCCAAAGGTTTTTGAAAGTGGCTTCTCATTTCACAAGTTCTCATCCATCCTTGGTTATATATGGCATTTTTTTTTTGTGTGTGTTGAAAGATGTAAAGGATTCCCCTTTCAGCTTTCTGATGTCCTTTATATTTTGTAATTCATTGTATGGCTTGCTATACTTGACTTTGAATTGCATCCTTTTTTTACCTTTTTGTTTCTTTGCTTGGGTCGTGAGCACATGTAAATTTCCTTTTCACTATTAATGTTTTTGCATCTAAAAGAAAAGAAAGTTTTATCTATGGGGAGATTGAAGATCCCATTCTTAAGATTTATAGCTTCGATACTGATGGATCATTTTGGAAAAACATGCAGATACGTCAATTTACCTCTTCCAAAACAGGAAACTTTGTCTAGACACTCCTTTTTCGGACCAAATGGTCTTCATGGTCAGTGGCTGGGACCTAGCACTGATATAAAGGTAAATTTGCTTTAGTGGTATTCAATTTTGCTCTTTGCCATGTGAAGTGACTGTCAATATTACATGCAGGTTAACTATCCAACTAATACCGACTTAGCACCAGTTGAAATTTCAAGGTAAACTATAATGTTAAGATTCTCCTATTTCTCAAGTTGGACTTCTATGCTCTATCTCATTGCTGATGTGACATTATTTTAAATTCATGACGAAACATTTTAAGAATCATGTCATTATGGCTTTAGCTTGGATCAGGTTGGGCAAAACGACATTGTGGCATCATCAGATGGTGATTTAGAACTGGATAAATCTGTCATGGCCTCTGTCCTCTCTTTAGATGATGGAAGGTGGTCATCACAGGCTGACAATTTTCCTCGCCCTATCCATGATGTGAATGATAACTTTCCATTGGTTAGGCAACCTTCACCACCCCCGGTTCTTGCTCAAGTGCAACCAGAGTATATGCCAATATCTCCATCAAAGGTTGCCGATCCAAGGCCTGGACCAGCTAAGTCTTTAACAGATGGAACACCTACTTCTGATACCTATCAGCATTTGCATATTGTAAGTTGCTTCTCTTAATTATAGTAAGGTACACACCCTTTCCCCAGACCACTGAAAGGAAAAACATCACCACTCAAATAATGTGCAAAGAAAAGAGTTTCTTACCTCTCTACGTGATTACGCCTCTGCATCTCTCCTATATATTTCTGTAGTGTTGAGATCTTTTCATCTTAATGAGTGGCTTATGATTACTTCATCAGGAACTTCTTCTAAAGCTTTTATTTTTATTTCTACGTCACAGCCAGTAAAGATGTTGGATGATTTCTTGAGATTGGCTAAAGAAAATACTGGTAGAAATTTAGAAACATGTGGTGTTCTTGCTGGCTCATTGGTAATTCCCCTGTTTCGCTGTTTCAGTTAATAACAATAAGTTTCACTGACATATTCATTTGTTATCTAATAAATAATACTTCATCTGTTCAGAAAAACAGGGTTTTCCATCTAACTACATTGATAATCCCAAAGCAAGAGTCAACTTCAGATTCGGTGAGAGATGTTCTTCTATTCCCATTAATGTCATGTAATTGGTTGTTTGACTCTCATGTTTCTTCTACCTTTCATCATGTTTCTATTTCATTGCTCCCTAACTTAAGGATAAAATTGAGAAAACATGAGGTTACAGAAATTGGAAAGATAGGCTATGATCTGGTGCTTTCTCTTTTATGGGGTTTGTGTTAATATCAAAATTGCTATTTGGGCAACATTTGACTTGTTCAAATGCTGCCTATATTGAGAATGTGGATGATGATTCTCTTCTGATGAAAGGGTCCTTGAATGATGGACTAAATTTGAGATCTTAACTTATTGGTACATCCTGCTCAAGGTCATTATATTGAGGTATAACAAAGAATCATGTTCCAATGCGAATACTGCACTGCAAACTGTTGTATATTGTGCAGTCGGTAGGCAACACTATTGAACCATACTAAGGCAAGTGATGTAGGCAAAAGACCTAATGCCAGCTTTTACTTGTATTCTGAATCTCTGAATACTTCCTAGGATATCAACATAGGGGAATTCATAATAGTTAAAGTGAAAACATAGCAATATCCTGAAATGGTCAATGTCTTTCATCTGCATTATCTATGTGGTGGTGTGCACTACATCATATAAATGTGGTGAAACATGAAAAGGGTGTTTCTTTCTTTTGTTCATGGTCAATCGAACAACACTGTAATTACTGTTGTTTTGGGACCTGAGCATTCTATTTTTGGGCAACTTCATTTTTCACTTTTTTTCTTCATTCATAATTATTTACCTCATTGAATTATTTCTATAATTTCAGTGTCAGACATTGAATGAAGAAGAAATTTTTGAGGTTCAAGACAAGCATTCTCTCTTTCCTCTTGGGTGGATTCATGTAAGTCTTGAAATAGCCTTATTGAGTACTTATTGCTACAAGTTTCAGCCAAGAACTTAGTCTCATGTTCGTGGATTAACATTTTTATTCTGCAATATATGAAAGCCTTGATATTACGTGCTTCAATTGGATTGAGATTGGAAACTTCTTCCTTCTGATGAATTTGTGTCTCAACTGACATGGCTTTTTCTGATTTCCTTGCTTGTTCGATATTGTTTACGGTGGTTTTAAATTGGCCTTGTGCAGTTTTTCAGATTTTAAATTCCCTGGTTAACATGTGATGTAGATAATCATATGTCTTTTATCTTCAATTGGACAGCGAAGAATCAATACAAAATCTTAAATGATTTGCACTGACAATAGTTTAAGCTTTGGTACATGTTACCTAGTGTGACATGAAAATGTACAAGACGGGGAGAGAGAATCAGGAAAATATAAACACATTACCAATCAAAAGGAGTTCTAGATTGTTTTCCTTGTAGAATTAAATATTTGTAATCAATGCTTACATACCGATTTTTTCTTGATTTGTAGACGCATCCAACTCAAACCTGTTTTATGTCATCAGTTGATCTTCACACTCATTACTCTTATCAGGTAACAGACTATATTGATCCAAAGACGTCCAACAGTATTTAGACTTATTGTATATGTTTTGTTTTCCCATAAACATTGTAGAATGCATAATTAGAACATAAGTTTGTTTAAGTTTCAGCTGACTCTTCTAGGGGACTTTTACAAACTAATAATTATAAAGGTATCAAGATGAGAATGACTTAAGAACATGCTTGGCAGCACTTTATGGACCATTAAAGTCGCACAAATTGGTGACTTGTATCTAAGTATACATTATGGATTTATGTGTTCTAGGTGACATGCAACTCTAATGAGCAAATGAAGATTGTACCATAGATAATCTGGTTGAGGAAAATCTCCAAGATTGTATTTTCTTTAATATTTTATTTGTCAAGGTAGTTAATAGACTGGAAAATCCAGTTTCCAACTCCGCTCACATGTGAGTTCTTGATTTTTCTTATAGGTAATGCTACCGGAAGCCATTGCAATTGTTATGGCTCCTACAGACACATCCAGGTAGAGACAAGTAGCTTTGGTGTTCTTAAACAATGTGCTTTTTGATATGGTGGCATTTGGTAGATTCACTGCGGAACATTTTTTTTCCCCTTTTTTTGATGGCGGAAGGGGTTGTCCAACTTGAGAACTTCGCATATCTTCTGTAACTGGCCTCTTCATCTCATTTCTTCGCATATCTGATTGATCTTTGTCTATTTTCTTTTACACATTCAATTTTCCTAACTGATTTTGCAGTCCTCATGGCATCTTTCATTTGTCCGATCCTAGTGGGGTTGCCGTTATACGGAACTGTGAACAAAGGGGTTTCCATCCGCACGAGGAACCTGAGGATGGGAGCCCTATCTATGAGCATTGCTCCCATGTCTACATGAATCCCAATTTAAAGTTTGATGTGGTGGATCTTCGATAAGTTTTCAGCTTCAATCCTTGCAGAACTCTATAATAATAAGCAACTTTTGATCGAGGAAAATTTGTATATAATACCATTTGTAACTTCCTTCACTGTCTTGTGAATATAGTTTGATGGGTAGATTATGCTCTTACTGAGGCCGTCTGCGATTGATTATCCATTCTACTTTGGAATTCTATGTTAGAAATTGATTATGAACGTATCCATAAGAATACTAACATCAAGGTGTTTATCTTTCTTGTGGACTGAAATGTGTTGTCATTGGATTCCCTTTGGTTTTGGATTCTGACCTTGAAATCTTTGTAAGCATTGCAGACATTGCAAAATGTATTGGATTTATTTCTTTTGCAAGTTTTGTCTAGATTGTAAAAGGATGCCATAGGCAGATGCTCTGGAATGCCATAGTTGCTGGCAGCCACTTTCTTTTACTGGAAGAGGATCTCATCATAGGAACCCTTTTGGATGCTTCATCCCTAGGCCTCCAGAGCTGTAAGTAACTTCGTAAAAATGTGTGGTTTACTTCATTCTCTTTCCCCCCATGTTTGCTGGTTTCCATGAATCCCATTTGATGAAACAGCATTTAAGGAGTCCATAAAGAGGGTTACTTTTGGTTGATGAATTTGGACCTACATCCGTGAACCTCCTACCTCTTCCAACCAAGATGAAGCTCTGTTCTTAGACAGAGGAGACTTGCTATTTTGGGTGTGTAATTCGTTTATATTTATGTTCTGGGATCTTATTCTGTTCACAGATTATCATAAATCTCCCCCTTCTCTTCCTGCCAAGATTTTTCTTTAATCTAAATGTTGTATCTATGTGTCCTTGGATTGAATTATTTGCCAAAAAAAAAAACAAAGTATAATGGGGGTATTGAATTTGTGGTTTTTATATCTTTATTCTTTTTATTTAAGGTAACCATTAGCCAATTCAAAATTTTCAGAATATTTTGCAACTAATTACACCTACCGTTTGGAATTGAATATTCATTTTAATTCAATTTTCTTAATATAATTTTAACTAATTTAAAGAATGAAATATTTAATTTTAAACGATTAAAAATAAAAAGCAAGACATTCATTTTATTTTGAATAGAGGAAATATAACAATATAACCGTTCAATTGGTTAAGTTGTCTTTTCCATGATTAAAAAGTCATGAGTTTGCATCTTAGACTTGTATCATGTAGGTTTTGGATCAATTTTTTCAATAATTGAGTCTTTTTGATAGATTTTATTTTTGATAAGTTGATTTCTACGGGAGGATCAAAATCCCAAATTTGTCAAATTTTACATTATTGAAACTAGACACGGTTGACACGGCTAACAAAAGAAAGGGCAAAAAAAAAAAAAAAGTATAAAATTAACAATTTTAATAGAGAACAATTTAAGGGAACAAAGAGAAGTACATCTGATGGATCTCTTCTCCAAGTAAACATGGTTTGAAGAACTAGGAGATGTACTTTCTTGCAATCCCTAAAATGATTGGAATGGAAAACCAAGAATACCTTTTTCTTTCTCTCCCCTTTTTTCTCCGTGTGAATAATTTCAGCAGTCATTTTTGTGATCGTTTTGAAATCTTTTGCCCCACAAAGAAAAAGATTTTAAATAATTTGTTTTCAATCTTTTTTTTTTTTTCTTTTAAGTGTAGACGAATCTTCATAATAATAATAATAATAATAAAAGTGTACTTGAAATGTATACAATAATTATCGACTTTTAAATAATTATACACTTTTACACGTATGTTCACATGTATTGCTCATATATATTTCTTTCAATTGTCCTTTCATTTCTCCTTTTTATTTTAATTAGTATAAATGTTACTTTTGTGTTCACAAATAATCGTATATTAATTTTCTGAATTTGAATTCTCTATTAAAGTTTTATAAAATATTCTGCTAAATTAAGGTTCAAAATATTGATTGGGAAGTATCCTTTTGCTTGAGCCACCTTATACAGATCTTCATTGGAACTTATAATATATAAAATAAAATTTAAGAAAAGTGTCTGAGCAAGTCAATATACATCTATATCAAGATAATAGCGGTTTTTTTTTTGTAAAAATTTAATTAAATTCTTAAAATAGAAATGAATATATTCAATTATAAATGAAAGTATTTCTTGGGGTATTCCATTTCACATATCTGAATAAATAAATAAATACAATATGAATTATTTAAAAATTTAAAAATAAAAGTCCTCTTGAGCAACGTGTTTGAAAAGCAAATACCATAATGTTTCAATTTCTATAACCTTTCTTTGTGTGCATAACACTTGCAATTTTACATTCAAAGCAACATAATAGTTTTAATGTCTTCTTAATTCATATTATAAATTTATATACACATTAAACCCAGACTTTTTACATTTAAGATTAATTAGATATTTAAACGATAAAAAGAATAATTTTTTTAAAAGGAAGAGAATGCTAGTTTTCGGAAATGTGTTTGATAAGCAAATACCATAACTTGTTATTTATAATTTATATTTCTTCCATTCAAAATAAAGGTAAAATTTTTTAATTACATTAGTCAAATAATAATTTGCATGGGCTCAAAGTGAAGACATTTAATTTTGAGGGGCTACAAGATTTCATTGATTACACATATGACCAACATCCAAATGTACAATACAAATGAACACAGCTTCTTTCAATTCAGCTATTCAATGTGTGCTGATGAGTTGTCTTCAACTCAATAATGTCCACAATTTAAGGGTAAAGTTGTCTTTTTCCGTTTGTTCAAGGGAGAATGACTTTTTTAAAAATGAATTTTTAAATAAAAAGTAACGAAACTTTACTCATCACTTTTTTTTTTTTCAATTTTCCCTTTTTATTTTTTTATTTACATTCACTTTTAATATTTCATGTAAAGAAAATCAATCTACAAACTTGTGTGGAAAAAGTTGCCACATGTTTTCATTTATTTCTTTGTCTGGTATACATGATTTTGCAATCAATTTTTTTTTTTTTTAAAGGTTATATAAAAGAATTTACAAAATTTATTAATTATTCCTGTTAATTAATTACCCACCTTGATGTTTTGATTTCACACATTGGGAAAATAATTAATATACTTTTCCAACAACAAAATTTTGGTTGTATAAGGGTGAAGATATTTACCGATGATTGACACATGTGTGGTTGAATATATAGTAGGAATTGTCTCATGTCTATAAATGATTGATTGTGTCATTGATCCATGCTCTCACCTATAAGGGATGGAAAATTTTGATACAGATTATCGACCTTTTGACTCAAATTGAGCCATAATAAACTGATTGAAAAGGTACCTAAAGAGACGTGGAGCTATTGCATGAGACGTATAAATAATAATTCTTAATAATTATTTTTAATGGACTTGAAATAGATTATAAGATTCGTATGTGGGGATATGAACCTCGGTCTCCATTCATATTAGAATTTTTCATAACGGATTGATCATGACTTATAAATTTGAGTTATAAAAACATGGGGTATATTTATAAAATTATAATAATCCTATAGATTAGTCATGTAAATATACCATTTTTTTCATATGCTTTTTTACTCATACAATAATTTCTTGTTTAATTAGACTTGTGGACATTTTAAGAGAAATGAACAAAAGAAACAAAGACCGTAGCAAGGCAGAATTCAAAGAAAACCCCAACAAAGTGGGGGAGCCTGGACGCACCTTAATCTCCCCACATTGCATGGGTTTGGCCCGGCCCGGCCCCATGGCAAAATAAGTACCCAGGTACCCTTTGTGGAGGTATGGTTATATTTTTCTGTGAATAAGTAGTATAAAGCAGAGAGTAAAGCATGCATTTGCAGGTCTCTAATATAGAGTTTCAGCCCGTTTGTGTTCTAGTTTTTCTAGGTTGGTCTGTCTGCAGAGGATCATCGTCAGATCATGGGAAGAGCTCCATGTTGTGAGAGAGTTGGCCTCAAGAGAGGAAGATGGACTGCCGAGGAAGATGAGATTTTGATCAATTACATCAAGAAAAATGGTGAAGGCTCCTGGAGATCATTGCCCAAGAATGCTGGTATACATATCTCTCTCTCTTTCTATAAATATAAATATATATATATATATATATATATATATATATATTCAAGCACTTCAATATATGATGAGCACCAAAAATCACCATACATAGAGAGCTTATACTGTATGGTGAGCTTTGGTGCTCACCATAGCATTTCTAAATATAGATATATTCAGAAATACTATATGGTGCATAAGTGTATTTTACACGTAGCATGCACCGATTAGTATATAATATGGTTGGTTTTTTTTTTTTTTTTTGAGGTTTATTGAGGTGTGGAAAGAGTTGCAGATTGAGATGGATTAATTACTTGAGGGCAGATTTGAAGAGAGGAAACTTCAGTCTAGAAGAGGAAGAAACCATCATAAAGTTGCATAGATCCGTGGGAAATAGGTTAGTCATGAAATGATTTCTTCTTCTTCTTCTTCTTTAATTTTCTTGGTTTTTTTCACTATCTTTATGTGTGCTGCTTCAAGAATTTTCTATGATCATAATACTATACAATTTCCTCAAGAACAACGAAAATTTTAGGTCAAAAACAAAAGAAAAGAAAAATAAGATCTTGTCATAGATCTCCACCTAGCTAGCTGTAAAGGTCATTGTAGGTTATGTTTGGCTATTTTTAGAATATTAAATTATCAATATTACTCATTCGATCGGAAATAAATGTTTCATTTTCTAATCTAATTTAGATTTTATATATAAAAAAAAGGTAATATTACAATGTTATAGCTAGCTGTAAAGGTCATTGTAGGTTATGTTTGACTATTTTTAGAATATTAAATTATCATTATTACTCCATCCGATGGAAAATAAATATTTCATTTTCTAATCTAATATAGATTTTATAAAAAAAAAAGGTGATATTGCAATGTTAAAATTAATCAAGTTATACTTATTTCTTAAAATACAAATAAATCAAAATGGAATATTTAATTCCGAACAAAAGAAGTATATATGTCACTCTCTATACGTCACTATCTACATGCCCTAGGGTTTAAGGATTGTGATATTTTCTTTCTTCAAATTTCTCCAAAAAAAAAGAAAAAAAGGGTCCATCATTAATTATTCATCATCTTGCTTCATTTTCTATTTCCCAAAGTGTGCTAAGATCCGGGCCTCCCAACTCCCCATCTTGAAAAAGAAAGTTTTTGCAATAAAAGCTTACAATGAATACAAGTCAAGAAAATTGATCTTATCTTTAACTTTTTAATTTCTTATTTTTCAGAAAGGTTTCTGCATACTTCACTGTTTTGAATTATTCATTAGAAAGCTGAAAAAAAAAAAAAATTTTTTTTTTTGATTCATATGAAAACTGAGTACTATTTTCTTATAAAATTTGTCACGTAGAAAGCAAGTTTAGACATAATGCATTTTTATGCTATAAAGTATCTGTTGTTTGTCCACGTGACTGATCCTTATTAATAATTTCTAAAATTTGCATGGCACTGAAGTAGAAATTTTTCTTCTTAACGGCTTGAGTAAGTTTGAGTATCTTCTTATTGCATAGTTTTAGATCACGAGTTCAACTCTCTCTCTCCAAGGCCCATAAATATTCTTTGATCTATGAATGAGACAATGTGCACTGCATGCAGGTGGTCTTTGATTGCAAGTCATTTGCCAGGAAGAACAGACAATGAAGTAAAGAACTACTGGAACTCTCATCTCAGTAGAAAAATATACAGTTTCAGGTCCTCCAATAATAACGGCATCAACAACAACAACTTGATGATCAGTTCCATAGATTTGCTCAAGATGGCCAACTCATCATCATCATCATCATCATCCAACAAGAGAAGAGGAGGCCGAGTGAGCCGTTCTGCTGCCAAGAAATACAACAACAACAACGAGGCCTCCATGATCAGACCACCAAAAGAGCTTATCTTGGCGGCAGCAACAGCGACAGGGCAGAACAATTGTACTACTTCAAGAAATTATGGGAAAATGCAAGAATTGTCCACAGCCAAAGAAAAAGTCAAGATTAGTACTTGTCATGATTCATGCTGTGACAACAACCAAGAAAATTGCTATGGTGGTTCACATTTGGGACCTCCTCCCAAAGACTTGGGACCATTCAATAAGGAAGTAGGGGGGGATGATGTAACAGCAGCCCTCCTGGATCAGTTTTTCTTGAGTGAATTGTCAGATCTCTGCAAGATTTCAATCAATAATAATAATGAGGAGAGAGTAAATGGTCCTATTATTGCCCCAGAAAGTACTGAATTTGGTGAGGAAAGGATTAATTATTCTGGAGTATGGCATTCCATTTCAAGTTCAAGTTCAGACAGTGGCCTGCTGGAGGAATGTTTCTCACCAATGGAGTCTTATTTCGAGGATGTGATGACTAAGTTGGACACATATGATGCAGCAGCTTCCATAGGTTTTGGGCTATGGGACTAAGGAAATCAAATTAGGGATTTTCCCTTTAATGCTTAATGTCATCAGAAAGAGTCAGATATCTCATATCTGTATGCTACTAATAAAGATTTAGAAATCAAAATAAGGTATCTAATGCAGCTTTTTTTGCTGAAGTATTAACATAAAATTTCCAAATACCACACTTATGTAGCAACTAAAAACAAGCAGAAAATGCAGAATTTAACATTCAGCTACATGCCTAATCAATGGTCCAATAATAATTTTCAATCTTTACTTTTAACTCCCATTGAGGTGAATCAGTTGATTTTACAATAAGCAGTTGCTTGGATGATACTGCATTTTTAGTAGACAAGCAAGAAGCTGAGTGATGTTGCTGGTTATCTTGGAGTTTATTGATGTTGTGGGTTGACTGTTGTGTTCCGGATGCTTGCACAAGAAGAGAGTCAAAGTAGCCTGGGTCCCTATACTTCTCCAATGCTTAAGTTAGTAATGATGAAAGTAATGCTTTTGTAAGTTCTGGATAGTAAATGTGACTTACCTGGGATAGTTGGTATTAACATCTTATATAGCCGTGTAGTGTTGCAGTCAGTTTATGACCTTTCGATGTGGGATGTGTAATGAACAGTGTTGTACTGGTGATGTCTAATCACGTTATCTTTGAGTTCGGATTTCAATCTCATTATTAAGCCTCTTAGCAAGTATAATATATCAAATTAAAGCTTTCAATACACAGATTAAGCTTAGTATCTGATTTGTCATTAACTATCAAGTTGTCATAGTAGAAAATGCAGTCAAAATAGTGACTTTGGTGTATGGTATACACCATATACCCTTTTGAAAAAAGAGTGTAGTGTAATTTTGCCAATATGGCATATGGCCTTTCGAAAAAAGAAATGTTAACCCGGACTAAGTCTTTTTGACATGATACGGGTGAGGTGTCATGTCAAAAACCATTAATCAAGCCTTGTAACGTTCAATAGAGCCATCAGAACGAAGCTTGATAGAATACACAAACTTACTTCCAAGAGGTTTCACACATGGGGGGCATGGAACGACTTCCCAGGTCTTATTTTCTTCTAATGCAAGAAGTTCTACTTCAATAGCTTTTTGCCAACACTCATGCTCCGTGGTCTACTTGTAAGATGAGGGAATAGAAGACAAGGTGGCTGTCAAGGACACAAGAGGGAAACCATAAATATCTGGTGGTTTAGTATCCCAATTACTGCGTTTGAGATTAGCAAGTGTGGCTGCTGGAACAGGATCAGCATTCAGAGAATGATCTTGGGTGGGCTCGGACGATGCTGAAAATTGATTTGATGTATTGGGCACAAGTCGGTGATACACTAGAAGAGGCTTAGAGGTTATATGATCTGTAGAAGAGTTAGTAAACAATGGAAAAATAGAAAATGGAGGAGAAAGATGATCGTGGTTAGTGGAAAGGAAATATTGATTTTCAATAAAAATAACATTATGAGAGACTCAGATACAACATAGATTTGAATCATAGCAAAGAAAACCTTTTTTTTTTTTGTACTGAGTATCCTAGAGAAGCACATTGAATAGATTGAGCTGTGAGCTTCGTGCATTCATGAGGAGGAAGATGAACATAACACAACCAAAAGTACGAAGATTAGAATAATCTGGAGTAGTACCAAATAGCCGAGTGAAAGGAGAATCATCATTTAGTAAAGGTGTTGATAGGGTAGACATCAGTAGAAAATGCTTCACACCAAAATCGAGAGGGCACAAATGACTCTAGTAGAAGAGTTCGAACAACAACAAGAAGATGATGGCTCTTTCTTTTAGCCACCCCATTTTGTTGTGTGGTTGAAGGACAAGATCTTTGACAGATTATGCCATTGGTTTGCAGAAATTCCTGAAACAAATGAGACATGTACTCGCCTCCATTGTCAGAACGAAAAACTTTTATGTTGGCAGAAAATTAGGTCTAAACATGTGCATGAAAAGGCTTGAAAACAGAAAATACTTCATCTTTAGAGTGTAGAAAATAAATCCAGGTGAAGCGATTGTAGTCATCAATAAAAGTGACAAACTACTTATAATTAGCATGAGAAGTGACCGGTGTCATACCCCACACATCACTATGAATCAAATCAAAAGGCTGGACTACATTTGGTGTATGAGTAGGAAACGGTAGAGATTTACTTTTTCAAGCCTACAAGCATTGCAATCAAATTGAACAACACTAAGAGAAGATGACTTTTTATTCCCAAGTAAACTAGAATTCAGCAAATGATGAAATACATTAGAGTTTGGATGTCATAGGTGTTTATGCCATGCTCAATAATCAACATGAGCAGAATTACAATTGAGGTAAGGCAAAGAATGACATGGAGACAAAGGTAATTGAAGAGGAAAAAGGCATCCTACTTTAGGGGCCCCGTGTGATTATCTTCTCTAATTGTTGATCCTACACAACACAACTAGTCTTAGAAAATTCTACTTCACAATCATTGTCAACTAATTGCCCAACAGAAACAAGATTAGTGCTAAGCCCAAGAGATACAAAGACATTAGTTAGAGAAGAAGAAACATCACCAGTGGCTGTGAT
>JAOXNR010000032.1:15909318-15931711 GCA_028571225.1 Parsonsia alboflavescens | reverse complement strand
TAGTATATATATATATATATATATGTACTCTAGTTGTCAAAAACAATCAACAGATTATTATTCTCTTTTATTTAACAGATATGACTAATTTTTTTGCAATAGTTGTGGAATTTTTTTGAGCAATTTCAAGCATAATGGCCAAATCCTTTGCAATAATAGCATTGAACAGTGTTTATGTCCCTACCTTTTGGCTTGCTTTGAGCTACATATGCTATAGGAAAGGAGGTGTGTTTATGTTGTTCCATAGTAAATCCGGAACCATGTACCGATATCACAAAAAGGTAAAAATGTATACAAAAATTTTTATCAAATTCATTGAATTCCAGGTTCTAGATACATCATTGCCTTCCGGTTTACATTTTGTCAACTTCATTTTTTTCAAAGAACCAAATCACCGACTTTGAGTTGTTACCTAACGCAGAACAAGTAGACGATGAAGATCAAGATTGTTTATTAATTTTATTTCCTTAATTAGATAGAATTTTATTTGAAAACTTGTTTTATTTTTTATTGTTTTCTTCCTGATTTTTTTTTATTTCCTAATCTGATTAGGAAAACAATACTTAACTTTAGTAGTTTACTTGGATTCTACTTCTTCGTCTGATTAGGAACACAGAAATTCTACTATTATAAATAAGGATGAATGCCTAAGAGCGAGGACATTGAATCTATTATCAATAATATTTCAGAATTTATCTCTCTTTCCTTGTGATCGCAAGGTGTGGTTCTTTCTTTCTTCGTCTTTTAACTACTTTAGATTGAAGTTTGTTTAGAGGAGAAGAACCTAATTTTCGTTGTTTAGACCTCTGGCAAGTTCAGAAGTTAGATTATCGAAAAGCCTCAAATTTTGGAGGATTACTATTCCGATACTGTTCATCCAAACTAAAAGTTGCAATTTTCTTAAATTCCTATTATTAGATTTCTTCCAGAATTTCTTATTCTTCAACACACCACATCCATTACCTTGCAATGTTCTTGTTATAATAACTTGCTAACTTCCTTTTGTATACCATTTCTCAGAGAGAAACTTCATTTCGTGTTGCTTCCAACAAGTTGAGATTTTCGGCCAACTTTTGATCATTCCATTACATATTGAATGAATCGATGCGGGGGAAGAGCTTCCAATTTCCACAAGGATTAGGGCATCTGTTTTGAAACATAAAGTGAATGGTGATTCTTTGGTTCGGACATTTGGAGTTGTCCGGTGTGACCAAAGGACGTTATGCAAATCATCTACCCATTTCCCTTTTGCTTCGTTAGGTCACTTCTTCAAACCTTGAAGGATGATCCGATTTGATACTTCTGTTAATCCATTGGTTCGTGAGTGACCCACAAAAGTGAAATGGTCATTGATCCATAGATCATAACAAAAGTTTTGAAATTATTTTGCTTCGGTGATGAGTATGTTTGGTATTCCAAACCAGACAATAAGGTCTTCCCGGAAAAACTCCTTCACCTTCTGGGCTGTGATAGATGTTAAGGCTTGTGCTTCTATCCACTTTGTGAAATAGTCTATCGTGATGATAAAAAATTCTCTTCGTCCTGATGCTTTAGGAAAAGGTCCTAAGAGATCCATTCCCCAATGATGAAACGAAATTGGTTACTTAAGGAGTGCAACTCAGTTCTAGGAATTTGGTGTATGTTGTCATGAATTTGGCATTTAGGGCAAGTTTTCACGAGATTGACAACATTATCATCTTAAAGAGTTGGCCAAAAATAATCCGTTCTCATGACCTTGCGGCCTAGTGACCTAGCACTGATATGAGAGTAACAAATCGCTTCATGTACTTCCCTTAACACATAGTTTCCTTCATCCGATGTGATGCATTTTAGTAGCGGCCATGAATATGCTCTCCTGAAAAGTTGTCCTTCCATGATAACGTATTTAGATGAAGTGGTCCTAACTTTTTTTGCCTCAATCGGATCTTCGAGTAATGTTCCATCCAATATGTATTGATGAATCGGCACCAAACATGTTGGTTCAACATCAATATTCAAGATCTATGAAAGGTTAATGCTCTTCCTTTCTAAGGGTTCGATCCATGTTCCCTACATCTGAGTTCCTTACTTGACTTTCGAGAGGAAGTCGGCCTCTCCATTGTCTTTACGTGGTACATGTTCCACTTTGATGTATAGGAATTTCTAAAAGAATTTTTGTGTTTCAGTTAGGTATTGTTGCACATTCCCTTCCTTTGCTTCATATTCGCTATTGACATGTCCGGCTAGGAGCTGTGAATCAAATGCGAGATGTGAAGGCTTTCTGCGACTCTCAATCCTACTAGAAAAGACTCATATTGAGATTCATTGTTGCTTATGGGACAATTGTATTGTAGTGGGTAGGAAAACCTGATTATTTCGAGACTTGTCAGAACCGAACTCGCCACCCCCAACCGATCCATCCGTATACAACATCCAACACTCTTGAGGAGGAGTGGTTTCAGAATTTATTTCAGATTTTGGAGAGATCTCGGCACTGTGCATTCGAGAACAAAGTCTGAGAAAACCTGACCTTTTATTACTTTTCGAGGTGAGTATTGTATGTCAAATTCAGAAAGCTCCATAGCCCACTTCATAAACCTTCCCGCTATATCGAGTTTGTGCAGTATTTGCCTGATGGTTGCATTTGTTTTTTCGAAGTAGAATATCGGATATCAGGTCCTTGGAGAACATGGCTGATGTAGTATACTGATTTTATACTTGAACCCTGTAAGGACCATAAAACGAAACTCACAGCATAAGGTTATATAGATAAATATGTGTATAGTGTTTCACCTTGAATGGGAGAAACGAGAATTGGGGGGAGCCCAAAGATTGTTTAAGCTTTTTGAAAGCTTCATCACACTCTGAAATCCATTAACATTCTTTGGGTTGTGGACTACCTGATAAAATGGGAGTGACTTCTCTCCTGCCTTTGACAAAAATCGGTTCAAAGCCACAATTCGGCCGATTAACCTCTAGACCTCCTTGATAGATATAGGTGGTTTCGTATCCATTAATGCTTAGATTTTCAAGGGATTTGCTTCGATTCCCATTTGGGACACCATGTATACCAAAAAATTTCCTGCTTCCACCCTGAATGAGCACTTACAGGGGTTTAATTTCAACCCGTGCTATGCCATTGTCTTGAAACTTTCTTCCAGATCAGAGAAAAATTCTTGCTGAGTTGCCGATTTTACAAGTAAATTATCTATATGTGCCTCCATGGTACGGCCCAGTTGTTGAGAAAAGATTCGGTTGATCATGTCTTGGAAATTTGCTCCAACATTTTTTAATCGGAATGGCATTCTCTTGTAACAGAATAATCCATGTGGGGTTACAAAGGAAATCTTCTCCTCGTCTTCCTTTGATATATTAATTTGGTGATAACCTTTGTATGCATCCAGGAAGCAAAGGTATGAGAATCCTGCTATTGCAACCACCAACTAGTCGATTCGGGAAATTGGAAATGGTTTCTTCGAAATGACCCTGTTGAGTGAAGTGAAATCAATGCAGATTCTCCAAGAACTGTTTGGCTTCAGAATTAAATGTGGGTTAGATAGCCACTTAGGGAATTGCACTCTCTTTGCAATCCCAACCGAAAGAAAATTTGCAACTTCTGCTTTTATGACTTCTTTCTTCTCCGAAGTATAAAATCTTTTCCTTGACATACCGGACTACAGGTCTCCAGAGTTCCCAGCCAATGCTGAAGAAACTTTCTTGGAATCATTCTCATGCCCTTGGTTGACTATGCAAAGATGTTTTGGTATTTTGCCAAAAGATTGAGAAGTTCGTGTTTCATCTAGACAGGTAACTCCTTCCCGATGGTAACCTTGCGATTGGGATGAGCAGCATGTATGTGATAGTCTTCTAGCTTAGCTACGGGCTCAATCCGATCCTCCTCCAGGTCCCGGATGTCCTTCTCTTTGTTTTATAGTTCCGGCATTGCTTCGGAAATCACCACTTTGTAGCAAGTGTGGGCGATTTTAATGTCTCCTTTTGAGAGGTGTTGACTTTTTCTTTTATCATATTCAAGCCCGGTCTTCCCAATATGTTGTTATATGTTGATGACGAGTCAACAACGACAAATTCACAGATTTGCTTCACAAGTTTCGTTTCTAACCCCCATTGGACTTTGAGAGATGCGGTTCCCAATGCGTATGTGGTCTCACTAGAAAAACCTACCTATGGAATGCAGTTTGATTTGATTATCTCATCTTTGAGGTCTATTTTCTGTACTGCTTCATAGTACAAATTGTTGGCTGAAATTCCCATATCTATGAGGATTCTCTTAACCTGGGGATGTCATTGAAAGAATCAGGGTATGTCATCATTCACCACAGCAATTGAAGCGATTTTCAATTTTTTCTTTGGAGGTTCTAAAAAATCCAAGTTGAGACCGAATATCATCTCAATGAACCTTGGTGTCTCTTGTTGCTGTTGTGGGTTAGGTTGTTGGGCAATGTGTACCGTGCTGATGAATTGTGAGCAAACCCCATAGTACTACATTCTACTCTCAATCTCCCTCTTTAGTTAGTGGCAGTCATCTATGTAATGTCCCACACCTTGGTGGAAATTGCAGTAATTATCTTGAGCCCACTTCTCCATGGGAGTGTTCATAATCTTCGGAGGTGTCAAAATACCCAAACTTTCTATTTTCTATAAAATGATCGATCTAGGGGCATTTAGCCGGGTGTAGTTTGGGTTATTTGATGGGCCCTTTCCCTACATCATTGGAGGCTTTCCTTTGAATTGATTGTGAATGGAGTTGCTTTCCAAGTACTTTAGCTGCCTCTTGCATTGGTTTGGCCACAATGGGAGCCAGAACAAATTTTAGTTCTATTGTAGCATGTGCATTAGGTTTTGTGTATGGGATCCTTGAGGGGGGCGTTCCCAAAGTTTGTCCATATCTCTGCTTTTTGCGGTTTCGACTTTCATAACTCAGCTTCGACTGTTCTCCCATCTCGACCTACCGAATTGTTCTCTTATTTCTCTACGAGTCTTCCATCTGGATCCATGTTCCGACCCTCTGAAGGTCTTTACTTGTTTTAGGTCGATTGACAGTGAGCCTTTCGAAGTGTTTCCCTGATTTCAACCTGTGGCAAAATGCTTCCACATCAATTGGTTCTATGCAGTCCTTGACTTTCAATGCTTCTTGGTTAAACTGAGTCCAGTATTCACTGAGAGTCTCCTGTTTTCTTTGCCAAATGTTTAAGATGTGGGCCTATGACAGTGAGTGCTGGCTGCTTTCGACGAAGTGGCTGAGAAATGTGTCACCCAATTGATTGAAAGATGAGATAGAAGCGAGTGATAAGGCCATGTATCATTCAAGAGCTCTTCCAGAAAGTGTGGTGGAGAAGGCTTTACATAAAAGGACTTTATCCAGATCATAAAATGCCAACGTGGTGTTGAAAATAGACAAATGTTAGAGTGGATCTGTGATGCCATTGTACTTGTCGATAGTAGGCAGCTGAAAGTCTAAGAAAATTTTCCCATGCCTAAGTTTCGAGACTAGCAGGCTAGAGTTTTGGATTTGTGATGCTGTGGTAGGCTTGAATTTTAGCATCTCAACTTTTACTCCGTCTACCCTCTGCTCCAATTGGTTTAACATTGTGTGGAGCTTCAGAGGGATCCGTTGTGTTGAGATGGGTTGTTTCCTCTACGGAGCATTGGACTAAGGGTTTGGGATTCTGGGGACTTCTTGCATGTCAAGATCATGTCTTCTGGATTATCCATTATCCAACTCTCTTTCTCCATTTCGATTTGATGATCTAACCATCTCATTTCCTTGTCTAGGGAGATAACTGTTTTACTATAAGAATAGCTGAAAAACCTCAAAGTGATCGATTGTCAACTTCATCTTGTGTACATCAGAAATCATTGTGATCTGCTATGTAACTCCTCTAGGCATGTTTGCGGCCAACCTGCTATTGTAGGTATTAGTTCCAATTCTAGACTTTTGTGGGTTTGGGAACTGGACCGATGTATACGACCTACGGTGATCACCAATTAGTGCTTCAAGGAGGTTGACAATGCCCTGAGCCACATCCATGAGTGGTGTGGTATCGATTTGAGGAATGTTTTCGATATTATTAATTTCGGATTCTTGTCTTTTTCTTGTCTCATTACGTTTTTTGATGTGGTGGCTAGTGCTGATCATGTTTGCATTTTTGTGTGATGTTCTTTAGGAAATGTAAAGTATTCAAATCGTGCCACAAATATGGTGGAAGCCAAATGATGTGCACAAGAAGAGAGTCAAAGTAACAGTGGATCACGATCCTTCTCCGATGCTTAAGTTAGTAACGGTGAGAGTAATGCGAGTGTAAGTTCTGGGTAGTAAATGTGACTTACCTGGGGTAGTTGGTATTAACTTCCATATAGCCATGTAGTAGTGTAATCAATCTATGACCTTTCGATGTGGGATGTGTAATGAACAGTATCGGACTTGTGAACAATATCGGCATCTCATGTCTAATCAACCTATTGGATTTCTCTCTCGTTTCTAAGTCTCTCTCGTTTCTAAGCCTCTCAGCTCGTGTAATATATCAAATTAAAGCTTTCAAAACACAGATTAAGCTCAGTGTCTGATTTATCATTAACTATCAAGTTGTCATGGAAGAAAATGCGGTCAAAGTAGTGACATCGGTGTATCGTATACACCACTGAGCTAATACAAAACACTTTTTCAGCTTGCAGTGAAGAAGTCTGTTTGCTAGCCGGAGCTTATTCATAAATTCTAAGGCTACTCTAACTTAATTATCTTATTTTTCTTGGATAAAATGAAGAGAAGAGAAGAAAGGAAACTGGAAATTTAGAGATCTTACCTCCTGTGCTGTATTGTCTCTGTCATATCTGAAGAAATTCAACTTTCTGCAGAAAGGGAGTGTTCAAGAACTGATAGGGAGGACTTGGAAGTCCAACCAGCAAGCAATTCTTTTTGTTCAAGGAAGAAGAAAAGAATCTCAACCGGTGTCATTTGAGAATGTTCCACCTGACACCATGTTGCCTGCAGTTTTGGTCCCTTCCAATCATTAATGTTTTTTGGGTGAAATGTTGGATCTCTGCAAGATTTCAATCCATAATGAAGATAAAACAAATCTAATTCTTGAGGAAAGGAATTCATGAGCATGGCTTTCAATTTCAAGTTCAGACATTACCCTGCAGCTGGAGGAATGTTTTCTAACTGTTGAACTCCTGCTTTTTGAGGATGTCATGGCCAGCCTAATTTGAAAGTCTATAAGAGGGAAAGAAAGGCCATTGAGGAGGAGGTGTTTTACAAGGAGTTTAGAGAAGAAAAGATGCAGGTATACTCTTATATGGGAGTAGGCGAAAGAGGAAATACAGATGATATTTTCTGCAGTAAATTATAAATAAAGGGATTTTAGTGATTTTATAACTCATAAATCCTTCCATCTCTCCTCCATATGGTTTTGGATAGAAAAGAAGATGACTTCTCAACTAAGGTTGTGAGGATTATTAAACAAGGTTCTTGATGCTGCTTTGCAGAATCGGAAGGATTTAAAAGTCCTCACTTCTGTAACAACTGAACAAGAACAAAAATGCAGAATGTAACAGACAGCCTCCTGCTAATTGTAATGGCCCAACATTGTAAAATAAGGTAATACATCGAAACTCGGGGTTATGCTCTTGGCAAAGTTTACTGCATGGTCATGTGTTGTTTTGGGAAAAGATCTAGCAGCACGTTTCTTATCTGTTCAATTCACAATTCAACCAAAAAGGCTATAACTCAATCTTTGGAGTAGCACTCCATCATCAATGGCTACACTCAGCATATCAAGAATAACATTGTTCATAACTTAATATGCACCAGCTGGAAGCAAAAGAAAAGGTTTCAAGCACCAGTCCCCAGAAAGTAGGGTCTGTATTTCTTGAATTTGAAACTTGTCATTTCAAAACCTGTAACTGAAAATATCAAGGAATAATCTAAATAGCATCTGTTCAGTCTAGAACAAGAGAGGAGGCAAATAAGAAAAAAGAATGAAGCATACATATATGATGATGATATTGAAGGAGAAGGAAAACTTAGCTTAAGCCGCAAGCATTACAATATATCAGCTATGATTTCATCTAACAAATGATTGAGAATGTGGCTCTCAATCTGTACGCCCAATTCAAATTCTTCAATCTCAAAGTTGAGCCATCTTCCATATTTGTTGCTCATATCCATGTCTACCAGTTCATCGACCATAGAGTCCCTCATGCCACTCCACCCTGAAATTTCCTTGTACACTTCTTCTGCTAGCCTCTCCTTGCATTTAACCACAGAAAGGCCTTTTACCCAAGTTTCATATCCCCCACCTGCATAGCACCTACATCTGATATCCAGACATTCTGTCACACAATCAAATAACACTTTCCTTCTTAACTTAGATTCATGTCCATCAAACATCCTTTTACGACTTTCCAGTTGATCAAATAGGTGAGGACTTATTATCTTACGAGCCCTACCCATCGTGAAATCTTTAAACATCAGCTCTATGTTACCCAATATTTCATTTACATATTCTAACTCCCATCGCATTGATGCCCCAGGATCCTTTGAAGTTAAAGTAATTAATTGCTTGGATGCTGCAGTTCTTGAAGACAAGGAAGAAGCTGAATCAGACAACTCAGCATCAGCAGCTTCCAAGGTAGAGAACTTCTTTGAAAAACTAATGCCAAACACTTCTTGACCTTGTACGGAAGAACTCTGTTTGCTACCTGGAGAATTTGATCATAAATTCTAGGTTACTCTAAATCTCATCTATCATTTTAATGTGTAAAAGGAGGAGAAGAAAAGCAAGGGAAGTGGAACTTAAAGCTCTTACCTCTTGTACTGATACTGTCTGCAGTATATGAAGAATTACAACTTTCTACAAAAGGTGAATATTCAAGAACTGATGGAGGACTTGGAAGTCGACAATCAAGCAATTTTTTTGCTTCAATGTCATTTCTGGGATACTTGTTCATTTCTTGATCCATCCCCTGAGGTTCAAGTGCAAAAATATTACATGTTAACTATGGCAATGTCATGGTCATTTCAATGGCAAAACATCAATAGTGTAAGAAGAGTTTAAGACAAAAACGAAATCTGGAAGATAAACAGGGTATGTACCTGAAACTTGTGCTTCATTATGAAACCCTGAAGATCAGTTGACGAAAAGCTAGAACTAAATTGACTAACTGCATCTGTGTGCATTTGATGTTGATTTCTATGTTCTTCCAAACTAGGTGTGGCTGACAAGGTATCATCAACACCAGGCCTAAGATCCTGAAATATTGCTGGAGAAGTACCAGCATTCACTGCCTTGTTGAGGGAAGTATCTGCACCACGAGTTAATTCTCTGAGCTTTTGCTCCAGAAGAGTACTCAAGGCATCACCTCGTATCACACTATTTGCCAGAAGAGAAAACTTTGAACTATTATCATCTGGAATAAACAATGATCCTGAACTTCGATAATCACCGGAAAAAGCATAACTTTTCTCTGCCACTTCTCTACAGGTCTCGGGGCCTGCAAGTGACCTTGTCATGGGAGCAGTGAATGTAAAAGAAATAACATCTGTTCCTATTCTTTTGTTAGTTTCCTTCTCTGTTGAGATACTACTAGATTGAATCAGCTTTTCGCTCTTATTCTTCCACATCTTATCTGCATTATGGGGTTTCTCAAGATGAAAGTTGCCATCTATGGACCTCTTCTTGCAGGAGACATTTCTTGTACTAGAACAAGAGTCATCTTCTCTTTTGCCATCAATTACCTCTGAATTTGATGATCTCCTTGACACTGCTCTCGAATTACAACTCTTACTTGTGCTTTTGTATCGCACAATGGAAGAATCTCCATTGACTGGTTTCCGTTGTGATTTGGAAGCAGCTGGTTTCGAAGGTTGCTTTCCTTTATCAGCTAAACAGTTCTGTTTCTGATTATTCTGTCGAAGCACATTAGAAGCTCCAAGTGTGGATTGTTTCTTGTGTGAGCTCTTTTGGGTGCTTGGTTGGCTTTTAAACTCAGTAGAGATGACTTCATTTAGTTCCTTCTTTCCTGACAAATTCCTGCAGCCACTGGGGTTTATACCTTCTCTTTTCTGAACATTGGCCTTTGCTTGCAGTGCAAGAGAGATGGATTTCCCTTTGCCTCTTGTATTCGAGGGACATTCTTCTACATCAGAAGAAGTCTTTGTCGACATGGTATCTGCTGATCCATTCCAACTCTTATTCATAGATTGTCCCTTAAGATATTTAAGAGCATTAGATTCACCTGTCCTTCTAGAAGTTTCGCTGAGCCTTGATGGTTTTTGAGCTGCTTCAACTTTTTCTCTCAAGTCTCTTACTTTTAAGGGAACTGAAGAAGATATAACAGTGGGAACTTTTGCCTTGCTAGTAGTAGCCTGAGGCCCAGGGCCAATAATTCTGGCAGCTGCTTCCATTATGTGAGCAGCATTCTCCGAAGGAATAAAATTGGCACTTTTGATAGGAGATAAGAGCTTATGATGAGTGATTGGAATTGACTTAGCTGATTTGGGTGGCAAAATTTCAGTTTGAAACTTCTCGATAGGCCTGCTAGATATTTTCAGATTCTTTTGCTCCAGGACATTTCTAACAGGAGCCTCCATCTTCTCATGCAGGTTGCCTGAATTGTTTAACTGATAATGAAAATTTCCCCCAAGGTTTCTTGAAAAGTACTGAGCATCCTGATGAGATTGAGAGTCAAAATATGGGGTAGAGTAGGGATCTGCAAAATTGGATGTTGGCATGGTATCCAGTCCCATAAGCCTTGCAACAACTCCAGGTGCACGACCTCCCCCAAATTCGTCATCTGTTACGGATGAAGCACAACTATAATCGCTACTTCCTTTGATACTTGATCCAGTTAGCATTTCATCTTCATCCATCTGCAGATCAGAAATAGATTGAAAAGAGGAGTTGGTTAATGAGGAACTGCAATCCATGCCAAAACAAAGTAGAAGACATGCTTATGCAAAATTTGCACAGTTGGTTGGTAACCACAGGAAATAAAGTATGCAAGATATAAATGAAAGCATATGTACTTTTTACCCACCAGAGCTATCCGTGTCACTGGAAAATTTCCATCGTATCTCTTTTTCTGTTTGGATTGGTCTATGAGAAACAGCAGAAAACAACACTTTACTAAACCAGGTCGAGAAGTGGAAAAAACATGAGGAATTAAGAAAGATGCATATGTCAATTCACTGCCACTAGGAAAAAAAAACCTCATGGATTTCGATTACCAGATATGGTAGATTTACTTGAGAACAACTTCTTTCGAGATTTTGCATTCCAATCAAATAGCTGGAGCAATCCACCAACATAGCCTCCCCCACTCTTTGAATACTGTTTTTCAGCTCCCATATTCAGTGGCAGATAGTACTCCAATTGACGATTTAAGTATGGAATTATCAACTGCTGAGGCAAACATTAATGTTTCAATCATGTTAAATCTGATCATATTTAAGACGGCTTTAATGTTTCAAAAATTTGCAATGTCAAAAAAGTAGCATTGGACATCAAACTTCTTGAAGACAACATCTGAGAAACCAAGACATACCCCAAATGGATTATTAGGTCTGACAATCACAAACAACACTTTCTTCTATGGCCACTGCTATTAACTTTGGAGAACTACACTCAGACAAGCATATTGGTAGTCCAATTACCAACATCCCTTGAAGAAATCAAAAGGTATAGAGGAAAACACGATGCTGTTCAGTGAGACTTCTGCTAGCAACTGTATTAATCAGAGAAGCATATAATATAAGCCACCGAAGAGTGGTTCTATCATGACTAATACTTTTTCACTTTGTTGTACTATATTGATGAATCATTCTACTGATTAGTTTATGAATCTTTAGCCTGGTTGAAACCAAGAATAGCATGCTAACTAGCCATATATGATCATAATTTAAAGTGTCTGATTCCTTGAAACCAGTTAACAAAATATATGAATCTGAAAACTGGTACTGCATATATCAATCTGAGAGCTTGAATTCACTCCCACTTTCTGTTGGTATTTCCAATTTTTCTAATGGATTAGTGTCCTAGACATGAAATGAGTTAAAATCCACAAAATCATTATGTACATTTTTTAACGTTATGAAGATGTTAAGCCCCAATATCAAAATTTTTATACTAATAAGCTTTGAATGCCTGTCTAACTGGAGGATGCTACAAATGCAAACATCCTCCACTCTAGGACCTTAAACTTCCCAAATTAAGTAGCAGATATCAATAAATAATTCTCATATACACATAAGCCTTAGGACCCTAGGTCCATTTTTTCCAATGGATTAGTGCCTAGAACAAGGTTCTAATAAACAAATCTCTTTATCTACACTTTTTAATCATTGTAACACATTAAGTACCAATACCAAAATTGCAATTCAACCAAATCTTTGAATCACTGTCAAACTGAAGGATGTGAAATGTCTTCCATTGTAGATCCTTATAGTTCCTACATTAACTTGCAGATATCAATGCACGGAAGGAAAACAAAATAATTCTCAGATCCCAAATCCATTTGCAATATAATTTGACAGTAAGTGATGACTTAGTTCAGCTACATTACATATACTTGCACTCACCTTAATAAACGAAAATATTGGCTTGTGGTATTCACTTAATCATCATTTTAAGTCACCTATAAAATGCCAAAATCCAATAGAAATTCATGCATTTGAATTAATATATGATCACACATGCCTTTATCTCTCATTGGTTATTTTTGCATCAAAATTACCAATGTCTAGATTTCTAACTACAAGATCATCAACCATTAACAAAAGAAGAAATTTGGGGGCCTAAGAAATTTTATTCAAGTTCTTAGTAGTACCCAAAGATATTTCCAAGCACAAGAAGTTTTACAACTCTTGACTTGATAATATCAAATTATCCCAGAAATCTGTACTTATCTAGTCAAGCTATTCTCATGGTGCAATCAAGAGAACCAAAAATAATCAGTTCTTGCCAGATGAAGAGCCAAACATAAAAATAAAAACACCAATCACAAAAATAGATGATACCTGAGGAACTCTAGTATGCCCATTGCCAATCACTCAAAAAATAAATCAATAAATTGTCAGTTTCTGTTCTTCACTTAACAGTTAACAATTCTTCTACGCCCAACAAAGCATTAAATTTTAATATCAGCCTAAAAACAACCACTCCCTGCCACTAGTTCCAGAACCAATGCACATCCCATGTATGATCCAAGACAGAAACTTTAACAGAACCAATGAAACCGAACATCAGAAAACTAACTACCCAATCCAAGAAAACAAGAACCCTGATCCTAATTCAGTAAAAGACAAAGAAATCAAACTGAAATCCAACAAACTTACATTTTCCCAGTCCTTTTTTCAAGATCTCCAAACGTTTCTCAACCCAAAATTCCTACTTGGATCCGAAAATTTTTCCATCCAAAGATGCAAAATTTACACACTTACACACTCAAAAGACAGTAAATCATTACATTACACGACAGGAATTTAGAAAGAGAGAGAAGAGAGATGAGAGAGTAAGGATAAATGGAGGGTCTTCTTCTTCTGGTCACGGTGAGACAGAGAGCTGTTCCTCTCCCCTTTGAGTGGTCGCGTACCGTAGTTAAAGCATTAAATGAAGAGAGACAGAAAATGGATCGAAAATTCTTTTAAATAAAAATTTGAAATTAAATGTTTTTCGAAAATTTTAATAATTGTTCGTTGCAGAAAAGGTTAAAAAGCCTCTAACGTCTCTTTTTTGGAGAGGGAGAGATTTCAAATTACAAAGGGAACACTGCGGGCCCTACCAATTTACGGGTAACGATCCTCTGCCTTGGGAACGCGGGCTGCTCCAGTTGGATTCGGTTCTTATTTTCAATTTAAAATTAAATATTTTCTTTTTTAAATTAGTTCTTGTTAATTATATAATTAAACAATTTAGGAGTAGTTTCTTTATGATATTAAATAAGATCTTTTTTTCTAAAATTTTCTAGAAAAAGAAAAGTATTCTAAAAATATAATGTCTACCCATCCATACAAATTCAAATTCTTTTTTCTTTAGACTTTTTTAGCATTAAAATAAAATATTTAATAGACTTTTTTTATCAGTAAAATAAAATATTTAATTTTAAATAAAGGGAATATATATATACATACATATGTATATATATGAGACCATAAACTTTTATTGAATTCTTAATTAAAGTTGTAATTGGCTAATTAAAAATATCTTAAAGAAAAGAAACTTGAGTAATCATATTGGACCCCAAGATAATTTAAAAAGGCAAAACAATCAAATAGAATAACATTTAATGGCAACATCCTCATTGGGAAAAAAAATTGTTTCAATTATTTAGTATTAAGTCCTAATCTATTCCATATAATTCTTAAGAAAAACAAAGCCGGATAGTCTAATAATAATATATTAATATCACACAAATTATACATTATTGAGAGAATGATAATGACCCTAATATTTGTAATTTTATTGATTTTAATTAAAGAAATGATAATCAATAAGCCAAAGAAAAAGAATTTATAATTAGTTTAAAGAAATGATCATTAATAAGCCAAAGAAAAAGAATTTCTTCTCTAACAATGACAAAAATAATATAAAGTATTATCAAAACTGCCATCTTTTAAAATTAATAAATAAAAGTATAATTTGAAGACATTAAAATATCTGTGAATATATAAAATAATCAAAATCAAGAAGAAGAAAACAAAGAAAGAATATGTATGCTTGATTAAAAATGAACAATAACAAATGATGTTTCAACTAAGACAAAAACAAAGAAAAAGAAATTCTTCTTTTAACAATAACAAAAATGATATAAATTATTATATATCTTTCGCTCATCTTTCAAAATAATGATAAAAGATATAATTAGAATATTCCATTTTACAATATAATTAAAAAATAAATATCGAATACATGAAGGAGAAGCCTTTAATGTATGTCTTGATCTAAAGATTTACCCTTCTTTCCTATAAAAAATTTTGGATTAGCATGGTATGATAGTGATGAATCAATTAACAGCCATGCACCAAATAATCATATTTTTCCTTAATCCAATGGAAGCTTTTGTTTAGAGAAGCCTTGAGTTTGCTTTCAATAGTGTATGTCTTGTAGGAAGCAACTCTTTTTCTTCTCTTAGCCTCTGACTTATCATTCCGGAATCCAGTGAGTCCAGCTGGTGCTGCCGGAGCTCTATGCCTGGTGGCTCGTGGAGGTTCTGAGACAACATAAACAGGATAAACATTATGAGCCCTCATCTTCCCTACGTGATGTTTGTGATCGGGAGGAGGGGTGGAAGAGTAAGACCGGTTGGTGGTGGTGGTGGTTGTCTCTGATCTCTTTTCTCCAAGCTTGCCCCTTTTAACATTTAATAATGTGGGAGACGAGTTACTATTGTTAGAGTTTGGTCATGGTGAGTTGATTAGAACATAGGAAAATGACCATTTGTTTAGTGGTTAATTTTGTGATCCATAATATAAGATTGATCATTTATTCAATGGTTATTGTTCATATGTAGAACGATAAAATAGGAAATTTGAAGGATTTTTAAGGGGCAGAAAGAGAGGTCAGCCTTGATTTTCTCATTTCTCTAGCTAAGATGCATCGTGAAAGGCCTATATTATGTGAGTTCAAACCCAACAAAGTTCGAATTATTTCCCGATCTATACTCGTTGGTTTAGGCCGAGGATTATATATCATGGGATCTTGAAATTCTTGGCAGATATATGGTCTTGGCCTATAGAAAAACTGCTCTTGGAAAGGAAGTAAGGAACCAAGGGTTCCTTCCTAATATGCAAAATTGACCATGGAAAGATACGAAAGTTTACAATTTGTCACTGAAAAATTACAACTTGAAAAAGATACCAAGAACTACATGCCTCAAAGAACTCAAAAGCAGCAAATATCAAGAATTAAGTCTCCAAGCTGAAGGGAATTTTGGTTCACTGATTTTCATATATATAAAACTCAAATAGAACAAAACTTTGGAAGTAACATAAGACTGCAAAGGTAGTTTGAAAATAGACTAGAAGCTACATATGATTCTTGAAGTCTAAGAAAGGAGGAAAAATTGCCATTTACAGGACTCTATGCATCCTGCAAGATCATATGTAGTTAACAAAGTTTGGGTTCTTGTAAATTGTACTCTTTTTTATAGATGAAGATCAACATCCACCTTGTCATCAATTTCTGACATTCTCGATAATCGTGAGGTTCCAATATGATCCTGCAGTGGGACAATTTCCTGTCTTTCTCTGTAATTTCCTGGAGGATATCTTAAAGGGATCCCAGATAACACCCGGGGTGGTGGTGGTGGAAATGATGAGTAGTAATAATCAGCAGGTGACCTGAATATTCTTGTGCCACCATGGGGACCCATACTTGTAGTAGTAGCAGTAGGCAGAGTTGCAGCAGCTGAACTCAAGAACTGCCTTGATCGAGCTGAAGGATGTCCATTGAACATTGTGAAATTGGCTTGAAATGATCGATGAGGTTCGTTTACGAACTGGGCTTTTTTGATTCTCTGCCTTTCTTTCTTGTGTGCATTTTGATGCCCACCTAGTGCTTGAGAATTTGCAAATTCCCTGTGGCAGTACTGACACTCAAATCTTTTGCTACAATCTGCACCATTTTGCATTGTGGCAACACCATTTGTTATCTGAAAACCAAACAGCCTCATTGCGGCTGATGATGATGAATCTGATCTTAATTCTGATGATCTATTATTCTCTAATGACCTCTTCTCCTCCATCTTGGATACTTCTTGCTGCCTTCTGGAAAGGTCACTGGGCTGGGATTATGTCACATTTATAGGTAGAATTTTTTGAAAATTTTGGGGACGTAAAACATGGGTCTTGATAGTACTTGATTGAAGGATATTCACCCTCAATATCCTCATGAAAAAGTGAGCACAAAGAAAAGTAAGAGAGGGTACATTTTGATGCTTTACTGTAGCTTGCACTCTTTTCTACTAGGAAGTCATGCCAAATATATTCTACGTGTAAAGTAAATTTCTTGCTCCCAATAGTACTTACAACTAACAGTTTTACAATAGAAATTCAAGTTAATTAGACTATTCAATAGACTTAATTCGGGTTTCTTTAATGAACATTCCCTGAGATTTGCTCATTGGATTAATGAAAACAAGATCTACAGATGGAAAGGATATAATGGAGTTTATGGTACTTGGTACAAAAACACTGAATCTCCACAAATTTACCTGCCAAAGTGTTCTATCTTTTGTTGTACCTTTGATGGATCATCCTGTGTTGATTGTACATGACAAACCACATTGGCTAAGCTGATGATCAAATGTTAAGTCACACAACTGTTGGGACCAACTTGCACTAAGGAGAGATATCTCTGGTGGAGACTCTCAAATCTTTTTTGCAATCAAAAAGCCTATTGTTTTTGTTCTTGTTATCTTTCTTTGTAGATCAAATTTTCCATAGCTTTTTTGTTAAAACCATTGAAAGTGTTGCGAAGATCTTGAAGATGTGTACTTCCATTATCACACAGGAAAAAAAAAACTATTGTTTTCTCACGCTTCTGCTATGCTTGATCAAATCCAAGACATCACATTCAAAGAAGATTTCTATGTGGAGAGGAGTTAAAGATAGCTGGGGTGTTGTATATGAATCAATCTGAACAGGGCTCAAAGTGAGGAGGGTTTTCACTAGTTAATTAGCATTTACAAGGGGTAAACATGTATCCCACTGTCCTTCAAGAAAGGGCAGCAGGAGTTGTCTGCTATGCCAGATGAGAGTGTCAGAGCCAGTTTTGTGCATTTAAAAAGAAAAGAAAATGCAAAACTACTTCAGGCAAAAAGGCATCGATTTCGAGACACAATGAGGAATTAATAAGGAACCACGATTGATTTTGGGATAGTTATGGTATAAAAAGGGATAAGAGAGAAGTGGGTTTTCATATCTAAAGTTGAGTTTCCGACTTCAGAGTTGGGAATGTGACAATTGGCATAGAAAACTATAAGTGAAAACGTTAGGTACAATGCATTGAACGAATGTTTTGTTAATAAGATTCGCTTTAGTTCATTGAATGTGTTTTTTTGTTTTAATCGAATTAGTATTTTCGTATGGAGCTATGTTTCTAAAAACTATAGGCTAAACATGGCTAGAAAAGCCTAAATTTGATTTGAATACGATTCAAGTACAAATAATTCTCACTTTTCTGACTCTTTTCGTGCTATCCAAATTAGTCCAACAGCTTTAATAACTTTTATCATTGAGCAAACGAGTATGTTGTGAGATTGAGAATTTTTGGTTCTGGTTCCTTTTTATCATGTTCAATTTTGATAGGTAGGGGCTGGGGATGGATGATGATCCAGCAGATTCAGACAATCAAAAATTTCTTTGTTCCAACCAGACACAACACACCCTAGGGGGACACAACCTGGTGGTGGTAAAAGGCCTCAAATCCCAGGAATTTGCTAAAGCAAGACATGACCAAATAGTTGACGAACTACCTAATTGGCCCCTTTTCTTTCAAATTTTATCCTCTCTTCTTCTTCTTCTTATTCGTGTCATACCTACAATACTGATCACAGAAATCTGAATAACTGTAATATCTTTTGCAAATTCTCCATCCAATAAAGGGAAATTCTTGTCGAGCAATTTAAAATATTAACGATTGAAATTAATCTTGTCTCTGGACATATGAAAAAAAATTTTTTTACCAATACAGTTTTACCTATGGATATTAGGTATGGAGAGTACCATCATAAGATTACAAAATCAAATGAATTGGTCCACGAAATGTCCAACAGTCACCATCATGTGAGGTTTTTTATACTTTAACAACCAATGCAAGAGACTATTGTGAATGGATTGCAACAGCCAAAGTTCTTCATGCTCATTCCTTTTATATCTCATCATAAAACTATTAAGGTCAACATATCATTAGTGGTTTTAATAATAATAAAAAAAAATTAAGCAAAGAACTTAATTCATTTTGATAAGACTCATTTAAACCCAATGGATCTCCCTCTTCTTTATAAAAAAAATTAGGCAAAGAACTCAACTTATTGCTTTTCCATTATGTTATTGATGATACAATAAATATTTTGAACTTTATTTTTTACTCGTAAACTTTTCACGATAAGATTATTTTCTAATGGTAACCACATATATATATATATATATAATTATGATAATGGAATGTCAATTCTCGGGCTTTACTCATAAAGTTTCTATTTTATGATAATCAAAGCCTTAGACAATTATGAATTAGATAATAAAAAGTAAATATTCAATAAGAAAATGTGTGGAACTTTTGAGTAATTGGACCATTTGACTAATGATTGGAACTCAGCCCACTCTATAACAAAAGGCTTGGGCCTTAAGGAGAAGGGACTGTTGGATATAATGGGCCCATGGACTTACAGAAACAGACCAATTACCTCTTATTGCCCATTGTCTAAGCTATCTTAAGTAAATCCAAAAAATAAAAAGAAGTGAAAAATATAGTCATTTTTTTATATGAAATTAGTTAGTTACTCTTTTCACATCTAAATAATTTGTGAAGAGTTGGATATGAAGATAAATAACTTTTGATTGAAGACCAATAATTTTTACATTTGTTGGTAAAGGAACAACCCATATCGAATAACAAACAAGTTGTTTAGTATATCCACGAATGGTATAATTTTAAAAAATATTCTCTTAATTAAAATTTAAACAATTTAATCAAATTTTAAAAAGGTTATCTATTTTGATATTAAAAAAAATACCCCAAAAAGAAAATAACGAATAAATAAAAGACCCTTTTCATATTGAGGATCAAAAGAAAGAAAGAAGGAAATATATATGGGTGTGGTATTTGTTTAGCCACCGTTAGGAGTGTGATGTTTTTACTTTTTAGTTTTACTATTACAAGGGGTCTTTGTCCCATACACCGAAATTTAAACATAACTTTGGAAATACTTCTTGAACAATCTATTTCCTCAAACATTGACAAAACATAGAACTAATATTTTTCCTTCCATGTGTATTATATTCAACACATTGGCATTGAATTCTTAAAACTAAAGCCATTAAAGCTTAGTTGTAAATTAGGAACTTTATATACATAGTGGGATTGAGAATAAACTCACTTTTCTCAAGTATAAAGAAGTCTTAACTTTAGAACAATCTAAATATGCATTCTCATATAAGGGTTAAGAATCAACCAAAAAAGGGCTTTGTTCTTTCTTTTTTTTATCTCATAGAGATTGATTAAGTTATTGACAATGGATATCAAAAGAAGTAGTAGCATTTATCAAGATCCCCATATGTGAAAAAACTTGAGCATAAAGCTCATGACGAAGTAAGGTAAGGGAATCTCTGGCCTTTAAGCAACCTTTGTTCCAAGCAATTCCATGTAGTAGTAATTAATATTCATCTTCTTTTCTCCACAAACCAATTCTTGAACCTTGCTGTTTTGTTCATCCCCAGCTAGTTCCTCCCCCCCACCCAAGTCCCCTTCTTGGTAAAATGGCCGTGACACATGCTGATCTTGCACGAAGTCCTCGGAGGTCTGACATAGGTAGCAAAACAGGTGCCTTTCTCATGGTTTTGTCCATTTTCTTAGGCCTCCTCTGCTTCATTCTCTGCCTCATTGCCGAAGCCACCCATTCCGAAGTAAGTATAGTTTTGTTCCTGTCAAAATTGAATATATCTATTAATTATCTCGTTTTTTAAATTAGTTAGAAAAGGATCATTTTTTAGATAAGTAAGGTTTTATACGATTTAGAGTTGAATGTATATATAAAACTTATCATCTAATAGAACGGACATGGTTTTTGAATTAAATTAATGATTTTCTTGAACATAATCTTTGGACAGATGGAACGGGTGGTTGCTGTAAATGATGGAGGAGGTAAGAATCAATGTGTGTACAACAGTAGTGGGAAAATACCATTACTATGTGCTGCCGGAGCATTTTTTTCCTTAGCCATTGCCATGGTTGTGGAACATACTTTCATGCTAATTTCAGTCAGCAAACCGAGTTCTTCCCTTCTCTTAACCTTAGACCCTGATTCTGATTTTGCCAAGAGTCTTGCATGGCAAGTTGGGTTTTTCTTCATTGCAACATGGTAATTACTAATTAGTCTAATGTAAATGAAATTAATTAGCCCATATCAAGAAATTCGTGAACCTAATTACACCCAATTGATCAAAAAAAATTCTCTGCAGGACCGCATTTGCTGTTGGGGAAATACTGTTATTAATTGGGCTAAGCGTGGAATCAGGGCATCTGAAGAATTGGGCATCACCGCGGCCGAGTTGCCTAGTTCTTGGACCAGGGCTGTTCGCGGCTGCCGGAGTTTTTGGGCTATTAACAGTCTTTCTTGCAGCAGGTCTATATATTGCTGCTTTGAGAGCAGAACGAATGTTGCAGGATCAAGTAAATGTCCGGGCAGAGGTTCTGGAAGCCACCGTCCTCTATGCATCTCCGCCACGGTCGCCACCAGCAAGATTCATCAGAGCCGCCGCAAATGAGAATCCCATAGCAAGGCAACCCCATAATCAGCTCACTTTGGCTCATTACTTGCAAGAATTTGAGAAATTCTCACATCTCTAACATGGGGAAAACAAAAAATTCATGGGATTTTTTGTTTCCGGGGGGAGTGGGGGCGGGGGAACTTTGCACATAGTTTTAACCAAGAATTTTTAGGGATTTTTTTATTTAGTCTTTTGTGTATTTGAGAGAAATTGTAAACGAGAAAAGAACATATTCCTTAGACAACTATTTGGGCAATTACCAAATCTTCCATTTTCTTCCATTTCACATATGAAGTACTTTGTTTGTACAAAAAAAAAAATTATATGAATATTATTTGCTTTGGATTGTTCTTAATTCATCCTTTTCCCATATCATGACTTGTACTTTTTCTTGATTATGGGAGGAAAAGGCGAATTTATTCTTTATTATTATTATTATTATTATAAACTCAATTATTTTGCAAAAAAGGAACAAAGCCAAAGGGTTTTAAAAATATAAAATTACTTTTCCAAATTAAAATTTCATTAGGAACCCAATTATTGTTTGTATAACTTAATTGTGGTAATAATTGGTTCTTTCTCCTGTGAAAGTCCATAATGGCATTGGATGAATTCTGTATCATGATCTTAGTGAACAAAGGATCATGAGAAGATGAATCAACCTAAGTAACTCCTGATTAATCGGTTCAATTCAAAAAGATGTTTACTGGATTCAGTAATTGTTCATCATCTCTTACCATTATTCTACCTACCTTTTACATTTTCATTCTTAATAATAACTCATATAAAACACAAATTTATAGAACTTAATTTATATTTTCAATTCCAAATTAATATTTTGTAATTTTGTATAACCCGACACTTTTTATCAAATACTTCTATCAATACGACGACCTTAGCAAATACATA
>JAOXNR010000032.1:15889791-15905931 GCA_028571225.1 Parsonsia alboflavescens | reverse complement strand
CCCCCCCCCCCCCCCCCCCCCCACACACAAAATGAAATAAAATAAAAAATCCATCATCTATTTTTTCTAGTCTTAGCCCTGATAAATGCTTGGTTCTTTTTATGGTTCAAGGTTTAGGTTTGAGTTAGAAACAAATAGAAGCATGTGGTAGGATTGTGCAGAGCTAATGTAAACTTGAACCATTTCTTTACTCTATTCATTTCTTGCTAGATGTAGTTGAGGGATTTTTTGGACTCTAGAGCCACATTGTCCCCCTTCTCCCTGAATTCACCAAGGTTTTAATTTTCCCTTGTTCCACAGAACATACTTCAAGAAGCAATATTTTAGGAAGCTTTTTATTGTGCTGTCCAATATTTTGTGTTAATTTTTACCAGATTCATTTTCTAAACAGTCATTTTCCAATGGCATTTTGTGGCAATTGAAAATTTGTATTATCTGGAATGACAGGCTGTGATCGATGCTCAGTTAATTGGTCCTTTAGTTAATCTGCTTCAAACTGCTGAATTTGACATAAAGAAAGAGGCTGCCTGGGCCATTTCAAATGCTACTTCTGGTGGAACTCATGATCAGATTAAGTATGATTCTTTCATTATTATATCCCCTCCGCTGTCTATTAATGTTTATGGAAGGAACTTATATTTATTGGAAAAAAAAAATTGGTTAGGTACTTGGTTTCTCAAGGCTGTATAAAACCTTTGTGCGATCTTCTTGTGTGCCCTGATCCAAGAATCGTCACTGTCTGTTTAGAAGGGCTAGAAAATATATTGAAGGTTGGGGAGGTAGAGAAGAACCTAGGGAACACTGGAGATGTCAATTATTATGCCCAACTAATTGATGAAGCTGAGGGCTTGGAGAAGATCGAGAATTTGCAGTCTCATGATAACCATGAAATTTATGAAAAAGCAGTCAAAATATTGGAGACATATTGGTTGGAGGAAGAAGATGAAACATTACCTGCTGGTGATGGGGCACAACCGGGATTTAATTTTGGAGGAAATGACAACCAACTTCCACCAGGTGGATTTAAATTTGGCTGAAGGTAATGTTTTGGTTCACTGGTTATACTTTTCTGCCATCATATTACTCAGTTATATAAAATAATCTTTTCGATTCATTTCATTACCTTGGTAATAATATTGAAAATTGACAATCCTTTGTTGTCCACGTTTGCACCTCTCTTCACCCCATTTGTAGTGTAACATTGATAAGTTTGTGACCTGTTCCCTTCTGATGTAAAAAATAGCAGGCCCTTCAGATGGTGGATATAACCTCAGATTGTTGAGGAGATGGTGTGTATTGGCGTCAAGGTCAGGTCAAGGTCAAGGTCAAGGTCAAGGTCAAATGTCAATGTCAAGTCAGAGCACCACACTGAGTTTGGTTATGGTATGGTCCAGTGTCTGTCGAGTGAGGTCACTAAATACTACCACGGGGAAATAAGAAAGGGTATCAAGCTCAGAGATTCGAGGGAAGTCGGGCTCAGTTCTTTCCTGAGTATGGTGAATGGTTTTGGGGGGGGGGGGGGGGGTAATAGTCTTGTTAAGACAAGTTGTGGAAAGCAGGAGTCTTCTGTGTCTTTCATGCCTTGTAGTTGGAGTCCATAGTCTCCTAAAAGTTGTCAATATGGTTTTGTCACTGCCTTAATGAAATACATAGTATTTATGAGGTTTATTTGCCTATTGTATTATGCGAAAGGAGGAAAGAATACAACTAAATGATTTTGCAATTTGTCTATGGTATCACAGTTTTGTTTGTCTAATAGGCATTTGATTTCATATTTTTGGTTGATATTCTTGGAGCGTGGGAAGGGGGGGGGAGCTGATTAAAATTTTCCTCTCTCCGACTTGCCATGCAGAAATCTCTTCCATATTACAGTGCTGGTTCAGGTTACAGGAAATTGCCGAAGTGAATAGCTCTCTGGTCATTGGATAATGACTAAGCTAGTTACACTTCCATGTACATGCAATTTCATGTCGCTGAGCTTTCTACTTTTGTCAATCTCCTCTCATGCTGTGTATGACTAGTTTGCACATTAGCAGGTTCTCAGAAAGGTGGATTTGGTCCCTTCAACTGGATAATAGGTTAATCCAGAACTTGAGCACAAATAGTAGTGCATGTGATAGGGATTTTATGCTAAAGTTTCTTGGGGGAGATTTTTGGTATGAAAAACCAAGAGAGATAGGACTGACTGGTAAAAGAGGAGTGGGATGTGAGTTTTTTCTATTCTCCCAATAGTATCAAGCAGATGAATCCTCTTCAAAATGCTTTAAATCCTTGATGTCTATAATGTATTAAATATTAATTACTGAAACAAGCAACTTCTTTCTAGTTCTTGTTATAAAAAGAGAGAATGAACTGCAGTGTGTTGACCTGGAACTATGCAATTTACAATAAAGATAGTCTTGTAAATTTTTATTTGCCACCGGCAACTCTAGCCTGTAGGATGAGTCATTGAATCAGACTAATACCCTTTCTTTTGGGTTAAAAGTTCTGCACCATTCTTTTTAAGTCTAAAAAGAGGATAACAGATGAGAAGCCAATCACCCTTTAAAGATGATCAAATTGAGTTGCTTAAATCAGTCATTTGCTGGTGGTGGAGAAAAGCAGAAGAGTCTGCCGGCGTTTTCATCTCAAGGTTGATCTTTCCGACTTCTAACAGCTCAATCCCAGAGCTCTTCCTCCGGTGAATGGAGAGATTGGCATTGATTGCAGCGGACTAAGGCACAGGCTCATCTCTTACCGGTCCGGGCACTTCCGGTTTGAAGTTGTTGAGGAAGGAAGACAAGGAAATTCCACCTGGTGAAGATGATGTATATACCCTCCTCTTGTCTCTGGTATAAATATATATATATATACCTAAATATTTCATGTATTAATCTCAGCTTGCTTCTAATCCTTACCTCGCACAGACTCTGTATATGATACAACGTGATGTAATAATCGCGACATCGCATGAGCAAAGGGATTTTAACAGAAGAAACTGATCCATTAATCACTGACGGTCTCTGATTGATCCCATCATCTCCCCAAAAGGGAGATTAAAGAATTAGTTGGGTTTTGAATTTCTTGACATGGGTTATGACGTTTTAATATCTTTTATCTTTTTCCTTTTTTTCTTGGGTTGTGGGGGTTGGGGTGGGGGTGGGGAGATTTGATGATCAAAAGAGACTGAAATCTGCTTAGCTAGCTGCATGCCTTTTTTTTTCAAGTTTGGAAACTGCCGGGTAAAGCTTTCGTGATGATATGATTAAAATGAAAGGGGCAAGAAACGTGGTAGGGACTTCTTGTTAGGGACAGACTCCCATTAATTCCCTTTCTTTGGTAACACACACGGGTGTATATATATAGCATTAGAACTTGTGCTGCGCTTACATGTATTTTACATAATCAACATATAGTTAATTTTATATGAATATACATAGATTTAAAATATAATTATATTTATATGTACTAATTGTATGATTATATATGTTGGTGTATGTTTTGTCCTATTTAAATAAGGTCAAACCATTAATATGGTACTAAATTTGTCATTTTTTTAAAATTTAACCATCAAAAAAATTTTATCAGTTTAGTTACTAATCTTTGCAAATTTAAATACTTGAACCATTATTATCATGGCGAAAAGTGCGTGGGCGAGTGAATTCACCATCAGGTTTAAACGACACATGGATTGCCACCGAACCAAATTTAAACAAGTCAGTTAGCCCACCTCAGCATTACATTAATATTCTTTTTAATTTTTTTTTTTTTAAAAAAACTAATTATATGGATTCTTATCTATACAATACTCTATCTTCTCTCTTTCCTCGCGAGCACGAACCGTCTTCGGGTCATGTGGATTTCCCATCCGATTCAAAGGTTTTTTTTTTTTTTTTTTCACTGAACATCGCTGGGGACGGACGTCGCAGTAGATTCAAAGGTTTGTTTTCTCATCTGATTCAAAGGTTTGGTTTATTCGCAGGTTTCTCATCATCCCAATTTCTCTTCCTCTTTGGAAAAAAATCTCTCTCTTCGTTTGAAGGTCCAGTAGATTGTGAATTCAGTTCAGATGGCTTCAACTGCAATTTCCTAATCTTTGAACCTCCCACTGCAATTTCCTACTCTTTGAACCTCCCACTGCAATTTCCTAAGTCGTCGCATGTTAGGGTTTCGAAAAAAACAAAAATTCTGAAGAAGAGTTTCATACCTTAGGGAACCAGTATGGTCACTGTGCAGTGGTTTAAGGGTTCAAATTTGTAAATTTTAACGATTAAATTGATTCAATTTAAAGTTTAATGGTGAAATTGAAAGAAAAAAAAACCAAAACGACAAGTTCAAGGGCTTTGGCCATTCAAGCATTGGTTGAAGGGTACGTCTGAGATTTGCAAAACAAATTCTAACAAAAAAAAAAAAAAATTATGTTTCGTTGTTTTAAACTCAATATTTATTTAAAATATATTTATTATATGATGTATCCGATTAAAGATGTTAAAATTTTATTGGACATTTCAATTAGCTTTTTTCCTTGATGAGTCTAAGTTTAGATTTGACCACATTTCGCATTCACCCCTTTTCCTTTTTTTAATTATTTCTTTCGGTGTCCAATTGACTGTCCTCAAAATTAATTTTAGAAAATATTCAAAAAATAAATAAATAAAAATTTATTATTACTCGTGAACTGACAGCAGTAAATATATAAATAAATATTCACTAATTTATTTTTTCTTTTTAAAAAGGCCAAAAAAAAAAAAAGTGAAAATTTCGAGGTGCGGTCCCCACGTGTACAGGAGGTTTGTCCTCTGGGGTTAGAATAAGACAAAACGGTCTTACGTGCCATCCTTTTCCTCCGGTTGTCTAAAACTAATATTTTTTACTTTTGTCTCTGCGCTTTCTCATTATCCTTAATTTTTTTCAAAATTTCCTCAACCCCTCTCCATGTTTTCTTATAAAAAATTATTCAGAATTTAATTTAAGATAATTTTAATTTAGATACAAAAATTTTAATAAGATTATTAAAAAAAAAATCTCAATATTATAACATTGTTTTACTATCTTTCCGTTATAGATAAAATGATTTACTAATTTAGTATCATCATCAAAATAATATGCATTTCTTGATTTAAAATCATACATAAATTGAACACTTGTTTAATGATAAACAGTAACCTTTGGGATCGTAAAGGTATAAGAAGAATAAAAGAAAGGGACATAAATGTTTAAAAAAAAAAAAGAAGGTAAATTTAACTTTAAAAAATAATCATTTTTAGTCAAAATTTTTTGAAGCAGGTCGATCGGTTTGCTTTTTATCTTCTCCCTTCCTATTATCCCTATCCATTTGGATGACGCTACCTCTCTATTGCTCTCTATCTCGGAGTCCTTTCGAGAATCCATCTCACACCTATCATTTCAATGGTCATTTGTGTACATATATTATTACAATTCATATACTTATAAACATCTTAATTAAGTTCGGGACTATAATAATTTAACATGATGTAAAATTTTCATCTTAAACGATAATTATTCTATTATCAATATGAGATATTTGAAGTCTTATTACGTAAATAAGATGTTTCATATCGTAAAGGAACAAAAAAAAGTGAATTCAAAACCATGGAACATAAAATCAAAATGAAAAAGGAGATAAGAGGGAAGATCACCTCCAATCCAAATGGGGGTTTGTATTGTCTTATTAGAAGCTAAGTAGGCAAAGGGATAACCGCAAGAACCCATCTATTAGGTGCGGTTTGAATTTGAGCTACTTGGTTAAGGCACTACCACTCATCTATCATCCTTTCCTTCAATCTCAACCATTCATCGCCTTTCTTGGATATTTTCCTCCTTCCTTTATATATATTAGTGGGAACAAAAAATAATCTTAACTAATTAATTTTCCCCCTTTTTTTATTCTAATAATAAATTTTGATGGGAATTTATAGTAAATTTGAAATTGAGGACATTTCTGTAAAAATAAAAGAAAAAACATAATTCTTGGTGTAGCCCAAAATCTTTGGTTATTTGGTGTAGACAACGATTCTTCTAAAATACTAAAACACTCTTTAAGAAAATACTAAAAAGTAAGATATCTATGTCATGTTATGTACTTACCTTAAAATGACATAAAATAATTAAATATCAAATATCTACCTTCAATAATGACATGTAAAATAATCATCTATGGGTGTTGTTTAACTGATGAAATGTGAGTCTGTAATACATAAGTAATGAATTCGATTCATCTTTTTTAGAAATTTAATTTTTATGGCAAATTCTAATTTTGATGATTTAATTTAGAGTCAAATGAGTACATAAATTTGATCCATTGAGATCAAGTAATGACAAGCAAAATTCTCTCCTTATTATAAAATATATATATATAAATGTATAAATATTTAAAGTTGAGATTAGTAAAATTAGATCTTTAATTTTTCATTCTATTAGAAAATATTTACCCCAAAAAACAAGAAAAAAGAAAAAGAAAATGGTGGTGGCGGCGAGAAACATCTGTGGACGGCGGAGATGAAGGGATACAAAACCCTAGAGCTACCCTTCCCCCAGATCTTTGTCCCGATTCCCAAATTTTGCCCCAAAGCCAGGCCCCGAGGGCGCCAATTTTTTCCATTTTGGCGGGTGTACAGTAGGATCAAAAACCTTTTGAAGCGAGGACATTTTCGTCTTTTCGTTCTCCCGCGCGCCTAGGGTTTTCGTAATCTCCCATATAAACCCCTCTAAAACTTTATTTTTGCAGGATCGGCTCTCTCTCTCTCATATCACTGGCCTTCTCTTGTCGGTCCTTTCTCTCTCTGCTTCTTCTTACCCCTCACATGTCGGTTTCACTCTCATTCAATCTTTACCCAAATTCCCCTACACTCTCAACCCAATCATCCGTCTTTTAAACCTTGATTTCCTGTTTCAAAAATCCCTCCAAGTTTTTTCCCACTTCCAAGTGTTCTTGCTCTCTAGTAATAGCTTCATTTCTTGATCAGAGAAGTGGAAGCCTCGTTGCTTCTGTCGAGTTCTATAGAGTTGTTTTGGCTTCTAGTTGAGGATTTTGCCGCTTGATCTCTCAATTTTTGGTGGGATAGTAGTTTGAATCAGTTACTGAGTTCTGGGTTCTTTGTATTTGCGTGATCAAGGTGGTATTTTGAGTGATCTCAGCCCGTGGTCTGAGTGCGGTAAACCGTGTTCGTGATTGTTATCTTGGTTGATCTGAAATCTCAGCTGGGTTTGCGTTTGGATCTTCTATATAAGCCTCTGTAATGGTGGATCTGAGTGATAAAGTAAGTGATCAACTACTGATCATGGCTCCTCTGTTCTTAGTTTACTATAGTTTCTTGATTTTTTTTAAAACTCCTCTGATTGTGATTAGCCAAAGCATATCAGCATGCAAAGGTATAAGCTTTGGTTATGGTGGTGTGATCAAGATTTTGATTTTGGTTTTGTTCTTGATCAATCGGGGTCTAAGCTTTGATCTGATTTTCTTTTGGTTTCTTTCTTTTTTCAGCTTTCAGAATCTGAAGATATGAATAGCCAAACACCAACCCCAGAAAGAGTTTCATCAGATGGCACACAGGTCAAGACATGTGCTGATTGTGGTACAACCAAAACTCCTCTCTGGAGAGGTGGCCCAGCAGGACCCAAGGTCATTCTCATCATCAATTTTTATTCAAAAACACCCACCATTTTATTTATATTAGTATAACTTTAAAAATTACAAAGATTATTTCTTTATATACATACGTATAAATGATGGGTTGATCTCAAATTAATCCTACTCTGTGATCTTTTCTTGCAGTCACTATGTAATGCATGTGGGATCAGGAGCAGGAAAAAGAGAAGAGCTTTGTTGGGTCTAAACAAAGAGGACAAAAAACCAAAGAAATCAACTAGCAACAGCAATAAAAACAACAGCACCCAACAACAGGCTGCTACTACTAATAACAATAATGGTAGTATCAGTAGCAACAATTCAAGTAGCAGTGGTGAAAATTCCTACTCCAAATTTGGGGATTCTTCATCATTCAAGAGAAAGTTATTGACTTTTGGTAGAGATGTTGCTTTACAGAGACCAAGATCAAGTACTACAAGCCAGAGGAGGAAGCTAGGAGAAGAAGAGCAAGCAGCTTTCCTATTGATGGCTCTATCTTGTGGTTCAGTTTATGCTTAGAATAAAAATCAAAAGATGTACTCAAAGATGATCAGTTTTAGTAACTTTCTACTGTTAGTTGTATGAGTAAGTAGCACAAGAAGAAGAAAAAGAAAAAGAAAATGGTGCAGTAAAAACTTGTACCTTCCAAGAGTGGCAGAGTGGTATTTATTCTAATTTATATTTGTTGAAATTCTTGATGATCTTGTCAAAAGTTTGGTAGGGTGGTAAAGAATTGAAATCCTAATTCTGATTTTTGGTCAATTGGGAAATCTGGTTCTTCTTTGAATCATTTTGGTTATATCTTTAACTACCCTCTTCCTCATGCTTTTGATATCTCTTTTTGCACTCCCTATATGTTTCCTTCAGGATCTTATCACTGTGGGCTATTAAGATTTGATAGAGTTTTTGATTTGTTCTAAAATGCTGATGATTTAAGGAAGGATTCTTTAATCTTTGGGGGGTAAAGAAAAACAAAGACAAAATTGGTATGGTTGGTATGGAAATAATAATGTTGACCAAATACAGAAGAATCCAGCTCATGATTGACGGGTTGGTGAAGCTGAAGCCCTTCCTTTTTAGCATCTTTTTTGTTGCTGCCAAATATTTTTTTTCTTTTGAGATATAAGTGGAAATATTGTGAGAAGGCTTTATATCATTAAATGGGAATTCTTCCGTGTCAGTAAGGTAAAAGTTTATACATTTGGAACTTATTTCCATTTCAAAATAACTCATTGTCTCGGAATACAGGTTGATAACTTTTGATTTTTCATGCTAATCACTTCACTAGGTTTTGAACCTTTGACCTCAGCTGACACCATAGGAAGGCAAATTAGCTTGGTTTTGATGAGATTTGAATTTGATATTTATTTCTAAGATGATCACTCTATTCGATTCATTATTAGGTTAGGGCCTTTGGTTTTTTATATTGACTGTTCTACTAATTGGGTTGTCTTGAAAGGAGGGGAGAATATAGTATTTTCTTTTTTTATAATTGAATGTTTTAGTTTGATTTGCAAGTATTTTAAGAAAAATGTTTGATTTATTTTTAATATTGTAATATTACTTTTTTAATAAAAGTTTAATTAAATTAGAAAATGAGACATTTCATTCTAAACAATTTAAAATGAAAAATGCTACATTTAATTCTGAGTGGAGGGAGTATCTTTTAAAAGGGAGGGAAGGAAATAGCTATAAATGAGAGAAAAAAGACAACAAAAAAAAGTTTTAGTTTAGGTTTAGATGAATCTTGCGTAATTATTGTTATAATTGCTCTTTCAATTTTAAAACTTAATTGTATTTCTTATTTATTGTAATAATAATAATAATAATAAATAAAGAATAAAATTTAAAAAATTAATATACATTAATAATTGTAAGAAGACTTGTAATATAAGCAAAAAAAAAAAAAAACTATTTATATTTTGTTATCGAGGAAGCATTAGAAAAAAAAAAAGTAGGATTTTTAACCCATTTAGCCCCACGTGTTTATATCTTACTATAGTAAGATCACACAAAGGCTTTTTTTTAGCCATATGGTCCCTTAATATATTATGGATAGCCATTATGGTCCCTTAATATATTATAAAAAGCTATTTTGGTCTAAACTATCATTTTTTCTAACAAAACATGCATTGGAACCAATAATTTTACGGGTACGGGATAACTTTTTCAGGGGCAAAATTATCCATCTCATCCTTGCTACTCAAAATCCAACCAACCCAAGGGTTGTGAATGAATTTTGGTTATCCAATTAATTTATTTGGATTTGTTAATTCAAATGCATCTTTTTTTTAAAAAAAAAAAAAAGGGATTGGTTAGATTTTGAATAGTAAGGATGATATTGACAAATTTTTCCCCTAAAGCATTATCTTATGCTGATAAATGACTAGTTACAACTAGTGTTTTATTGAAAAATAGTAGTTGGGATTCTAATGGCCGAAAAAAAAACTTCTGAAATCAACATATAGTTTGGTCTAAACATGTGAAATCAAATACACTTAAAGCCAAAAAAAGTATGTATTATTGAAAGTGAATTTAAATAATATTCTATTAATTTTTTTTTAAAAAAAATTCTTTTATTTGGTAGGTGAATCTTTTTTCTTTTCTTAATATTAAGTGCTTGGTTAAGCGGCAATTATGCCTTAAAGATTCTGGTATTCTTGGAATCATATCCACCAAAACCCTTTATTTGCTATTACCCAACTAATCTACATTGAATTAGTTTCAAACTAAATACATAATTCCTTCCTCTAGAATTGAACCATTCTATTACGTGTAGAATTGAACGTCACATTTTCTAAATAAGTAAAACTATGAATACAATTTAACATTATAATATTAAAAGAATGGCTTTTAGCCTATTTGATTCCACATATTTGGATCAAAATATAGTATGATCTCACAAGTTTTTTTCAGTCATTATGGTCTCTCAACTTGTTATGGGAAACCGTTATAGTCTCAACTATTATTTTCTAATAAAACACTAATCGTAACTAGTTATTTATCGACATAGGATAACATTTTAGGAGAAAAATTATTAATATCATCCTTATTGCTCAAAATCTAACCAATCACATTTTTTTTTTTTAAAAGATTCATTTGGATTAACAAATCCAAATAAATTAACTAGACAACCAAAATTCATTCACAACCCTTGGGTTGGTTGGATTTTGAGTGGTAGTGATGAGATGAACAATTTTGCCTCGAAAAGTTATTTTGTACCAGTAAAATGATCAATTTCAAAGAGTTTTTGGTTAGAAAAAATGATAATTGGGATTAAAATGGCCATCCATAATATATTGAGGGACCATGAAGATTGAAAATTTTTTTTTGAAATCTTACTATAATTTGATTCAAACATGTGGGACTAAATGAGCTAAAAACCTTTAAAAAAATATATAAACTAACTCAAACTATTTTCTCAAAACCATACATGCCCATATGCTTAGCTTTCTTATTCATATATATTCAAAGTCTGTCACTGTCAGGAACTTTTGCATTGTGAAATGCTGTAAATGTTGTTCTCTTCTTACCTCAAAATGTAAAATATTTGTCGTCAACATACTGAAACTAACCATACTCAGACCTCAACTCATGTACAAATTGATCACTGCAATTTGAATTCACCTAACGGCTCTGCAGGAAGAAGTTCAAGAATCACAGGTTAAGGAAATGAACCAAATTCATCAAGAAATGCTTCAGTCTTTAATAATTAGGACTAATTTATACCTTTTCAATACCTCCATAACATATGGTTCATATTCGTTGGTTCCTATATCTTCATGGTGTTTTCCTTGAGGATTTGGGATGTTTACGATCATCGTTGTTCTTCAGCCAAGTTTTCCCTGAAATACAAGAAGAACATTTGTCCCTTAATTTCACAAGCCAAAAGGGTGACGTTCTTATCATTTTCAAGACCCTCCTTGGTGTAGTTCATCTTCAGTTCCTTACACTGCTGCATTGTGTTTCTCTTGAGGATTTGGCAAGTCGACTTACGATCATGGTTCTTCAGCCAAGTTTTTTAACTGAATATTTGTCCCTTAATTTCACTACCCAAATGATCATATCAAAGTCCCAGATTCTATTAGAATAATTTTAGTTCATAGAGATCAAAACAAATAACTTGGGACACTGTAGATTTAACTAGGTTGAATTGGACAGATTCATGCATGGATTCCCAATCATTGATGTGTGTGTGTTCATCTTTGTGTTCAGAAATATGTTTAAGCTTGTATCCAAAATTATGGTTTTTACATGTTCAATGATTACCTGTGATCTCAAATCTGTTGAGGCCCATATAAGAGAGTTACTCTTTTGGCAATCCCATATATCAAAGCATTCAGCTTATCTGTGAATATGCAAATTTATATGGCTGATATATAGGCAGAAAATGTGGTCATTTCTTTTTTGGTTTTGAATTGAGTGCATGGGAGGTTTCCAGTGTCTTCAGGTATTGTCATGGTTTAAAAAAACAAAAAAAAAATGTTACCATTCAACCCATAGAATTTCTTTGTCCTTTCACTCCACGAAGACATATATACTATGAAGAAGAAAAGAAGATACCCCTTTACAATTGCTCCATTCTAATCCCAGAGATTTCTCCTTACTCTAAAACCTGTGATTGCTTTTCCTTCTCTTCATCGTTGTTATCCATTGACTAGTTCTCCATTTCCTCAACCTGGACTGGAGGAGAAATCGAAGAATGTCCCACTATGCTATAAGGTAGCAAAGGGACCAGTTACAGATTCATGAATTACAGGTGCAAAAGGATCTCCTGTTTGGGTAATTATCTAATATATTCATCAGATAATTGGCTAGCTATACTTCAAGAAGCCCCAAAAAGAATTAGCAACGGTTAGCCTTAAGCAAACTTTACCGGGATCTTCTTAAAAAGTCTGGGACTGGAAATGGTCCTATATATGACATTCTTAAAGCTTCTATTCTTCAACCCTCATCTTCATTGTGTGAAATGTGTGCTTATGCATGGAAGAATACACACAACTGATGAATCTTGCTAATCTTACATTCTCGTACCATCAGAAACAGGGGAATCTTGATTGTTATAGAAGAAAACAATTTCTTGAATAGAGACATTCTCATACAGCCTATTCTCTGGGTATGGTAGGATAAAAGATGGAAGGAATCATGCTTTGTCAAAAGGCAACTAAACTACGATAGATTGGAATCTCATGATGCCCAGAAAAGACTAGGAATTTAGCTCAAAAGTCTAGGGAGGAGAGGGAATAGAATTTTATTGTCCATGGTTGATTCATACATCAGGGTTTGTATCCCACTATGATTCTAACGCAGTCGTGATGAAAGATCAGGTACCTGAATTGGGCAGTGGAGCAATTGAAACTTGACCGGGATCTCCTGGATCGAGTGAGGATCTTCTCAGTTGGGTCTAAAAGAAAGAAAAAATTGGATGTAATCCCAATTTCCCTCCCATGCTTAAGTTGGATTAAGTGGAAGGAATAAAGTGTAAATATGTGAGACTTAAAGTGTCATACCTTGATAGGCATGATTTATCTTTATTCATAGATAAATCTTAAAAGTCTTGTCAATTTGGGACAACTGTCATATCTTGTCTACTGAACTTATCGTTATGCCTTGTGATCATTGTTGGAGCTTAATAGTTGACATAGTATATTATTGCGAAACTCTACAAGCCTAGATCGTGTTTATCTAGGTGTTTTGCATTTATTCCATGTACATGTGTCACAGATGCAATGTCAAAATGGATGTATATTTGATGATATATCACATACCTTTTCCTTTTTTAAATAAAAAAGGGGATAAGGATGTAATTTGAATAACGAAAATACTTGATAATATATCAAGTTGTAAGCTCAAAAGACCATGAAATTTCAACTAATCAGATCGAGGATACAATTTTGAATTCTACCCACAACAGAAGAAAAACAAAATTAACAATCTTCGCAATAATAGGAACTCAAAAATCACAAACTGAAAAAAGAATATAATATAAATATATAAATATATAAATAAAAATATATATATATATATATAGATTTGCTAAGGTACGTTCCGAAGCGCGCCTTAATGCGCGCTCCAATTGTTACCGTAACGAAATTTTTGCGGAGCACGCCTTAGCAAAACCATATAAATATATATATATATATATATATTTATATATACGGATTTGCTAAGGTACGCTCTGAAGAGCGCCTTAATGCGCGCTCCAATTGTTATCGTAACGAAATTTTTGCGGAGCGGGCCTTAGCAAAACCATATATATATATATATATATATATATATTTGCTAAGGTACGCTCCGAAGCGCGAATTAATGCGCGCTCCAATTGTTACCGTAACGAAATTTTTGAGGAGCGTGCCTTAGCAAAACCATATATATATATATATATATATATATAAATGTTAGTATGTGCTTGATCGTGCACACTAATAAGTGCAGTAGTTAATCAACTAACGATCAAATTTAACGGTTTCTATCTTTTTTTTTTTTTAACAATTTATTAAAATTTAATCAAGTAGCCCTAGGGTTTAGTTTATCCTTTTAGGGTTTAGTTTTATCCTTTTAGGATTTACTTTATTCTTTTAGAATTTAGTTTATCCTCTTCGGGTTTAGTTTACCATTAGTTGACCGTTAATTGACTAACTACTGTACTCATTAGTGTGCACGGTCAAGCACATACTATCATTCCTCTATATATATATGTATACCTTAGAACTAAAATCAACATATTTGTAGCAGAAAACATCTCCATATTTCCATACCTCCGAGAGAAAAATCACCATTTTTATCCCAATAAGCAAAGTCCCAATAACTTCCTTTTCCCCTAATCAACAAGACAAATGAGCAGCAACCAATGATTAGGGTTATGTTAACTATTAGGCGAGTCAGGTGATCGCCTAATACCTCAATCCCTAGAAGGTCCCTTAATGATACTATTATATATAAATATATAAATATATATATGTATGCGTGTTAATATTATATAATTTTTTTTATTAATTGAATAATATTACAAATAAAAAGAAAATTCTTTTTAAGTTTTACCACTCCCTTCCACTCTTTTACTTCAAATATCTTATTTTCAAGGAAAACTAACATCACAGAACTTATTATTTCAAGCGAAAGTGTAATCAGGTTTTATTATTCTATAACCTTTATATTAATTTTCTTTTTATTTTCATTATTTTATTAATTGATATAGTTATTTTCATAATATTTGGATTTTATTTTGTTGATTATTTTATAGCTCTTTTTATTTAAATTATTAATTATTTGTTATTTTAACTTTTTTTTTTTGTGAAAAATATGTCAAATAAGAAATACGAAAATGGTTATGAAAAATTAAAAAAAGAAGAGAAGGGTAGAAAAACTAATTTGGTTTCAATATGGTGCTCTTGATAAATTTGTTATTATAAATAAAAAAAATGTTGCAAATTCTAGTGATGAGAAAACAACAGAACAATCTTCTTTATAAGATAAACTATTAAATGAAATAAATATTGATCATAATGACAAACCAAAGGAAAATGTAGAAAATATTAACGGTCCCAATTTTAATCAAGAAAATGTAGAAGAAAATGTAGAAAATATTAGTAGTCCCAATTTTAATCAAGAAAATATTGAAACTTTATATGAAGATAAATTAAATAATATTTATGATGCGGGAAAGTGGGAATTTACAATCCGAAAAGCTTGAAAAACTCAAATAAATGATTTTGCAATCCAAAAAGCGTGACAAATAAAAACATACATATTATAAGTCCCCTTTCTAATTTTCGCCTGAGGCCCCCAAAAATGTTGGCACGTCCCCTGCCAATGATTATGATTATCCATACAGTCAATCCAACTTGTAAGCAGAATATGGTCTTGAAAGAATAGGGAGAATATTGTTGGAAACTTTTTAGCACCAATCCAGTTCAAAGAAACTTCATTGAGACATTTCCACAAACAGTTGGAGTGCAAATAAAATTTACGTACATTAAATTGAACTGAAATGGTTTCCCAAAATAGCAAAACCGCATCACGGTTTTTTACTCATGATAAAAAAGAATACTATGCTTGTAATTAATAGGAGTTATTAATTTATCTTTATTATTAATTAATGTAATTAATTCGTAAGATTAGTCTAAAACTACAAGCACCAAATTTCTTAAATTAAATAAATTGTGAGCAAAATTTGAAATTAAAAATATTTTTAAACAGAAGAAGTAGTACGTTTTTCACATTGTTCATCCAACTACTATATAAACAAAAAGAAATAGCTTGAACTAGGGTTGTCAATGAGTGAGTAGGGTATATGCAAATCCGAATCCTTATCAAACCCGTTTATGAAGGATAGTACTTCTAATTTTATACACGGACCCGATTCTGGTTCGGACCGGAACAGTACTCTTTAAATGAGTTTGGATATGATATATATAGTTCTGGATCCAATTAGGTCGGATTTGCTAAGGTGCGCTCCGGAGCGCGCCTTAATGCGCGCTCCGGCCGTTACCGTAACGGCAAATTGCTACAGT
>JAOXNR010000032.1:15872671-15889691 GCA_028571225.1 Parsonsia alboflavescens | reverse complement strand
TTAAATATATCACAAAGATATTATTATTATGCCTTTCAATAATAAAAATAATGAAAAGAAGCATTATCAGGTTTTCACAAACTTCTCATAAACATGGAATAACTCAATCAATTCTTTAGGCAATTTCATGTTTCAACAGTAAAAGCTTTCCTAACCAAGATTCAAGGAAATCAAGGAATTACTAGCTAAAGATTCAAGAACCAAAAATTATATATAGGAACTTATCCTTTCCTCTGTTATTCTATTACTGACATGCAGAATATCTCAAATACTCTGTTTTTTTCTTAAAAAAAAAAAAAAGTCAACGGTCAACAGAGGTCTGGTTCGATCAACGGGTTTGACTGGGTTAGGCCAAAAGTCAGACAGGTGCAAAATGCACCGTCACTTTCTTACAAAAATTTTTTACAGAGATGATCATTATCAGTAACAAAGATAACATCTTTACAAATAATTGAAGTACAAAAGAAAAAACAAAAATAATATTAATAATCTTTGCAGATCCCATATTCCCTCAAAGCCATTACTACCATTTGAAGGAATTGACTGACAAATCAATCCAATCGGTCAGGTAGTCCTATTCGTTCACAAATAAGACCAGACTAGGCTTTCCTGGATTAAGTAGAGTCTATCCCGTAGGTCATACTTGACTTATTTTATTATTATTATTTTTTTTAAAAAAAAAAAAAAATTTCCATTCGGTTCTTGTTAAATGAACTAAGGCGAAATAGATGTAACATAGATACCTGAACCGAACATAAATATGACCAATCTATGGCTACTGAATGCAGAGTAAATAGAACAGATACTAGAATATTTCTCATAAAAAGAGTAGTGAAAAAAAATGGGCCACAAACAATGTCATAATATCAATAAAGGAACAGATAATCAGGAATCAATAACACTTGCTCTGATACCAATGAAGGAAATTATATCCTTTAAGATACAGAAATAGATTTTGATAATAACTTATAGAAAAATATTTTGATAATAACTTGTGGAAGACATGCCTAAGATCAAATTGAATCACTGATCAGAAAGTATATCACAATTATAAACATACCTTATTAGCCACAGATTATAAGCCCTTTGCAATACTAAGAATCAATGTCTGAGAAAATATGATAGAGGGAATTTAGTGTTCTTTGTACTATGTATTTTTAATCTGTAAAAAAAAAACATACGTAAAATAAAATATCCATATCCTCCTTTTATAGTTGTCTAGAAAAATGAGTTGTCTGAAAAGATGTTGTTTGATGGAAAGGTCACATCCCTTTCTTTTAATTAACTTCTCTTCATTATTTGAAAGAAGCATCATATCTTTTCTTTTAATTGACTTCTTTTCCATAATTATTATCACTAAAGGACATATCTCATCATTGGCGTCTCAGAGTCCAAATTCTTAACACTTCATTCCAGCTCAAATTCCTCGGAGCAACAAACGATTGGAATTGTGCTTGTCTATCCTGTTGAGGGTCCAAGAACTTTGGTGACCCATTTTTCTAAAACACACAATTCTCAAAGTCCTTGTAGAGTGATTGGTTTATGATGGCTTCCAATCTGAGAAGTTGAACAGTAATGGCAATCGTTTTTTTTTTTTTTTTTAAATGAATATTATAATGACGGAAATGTCCTTGTCAATTTTTCCATCCACCGTTGATTCAAAATTTCAATAACTTTTTTTAACATTCCTTTCAAAATGGTCGACCAATAAATAGTTTAAGGACTAAACAGGCAAAAAAAATACTTTAGGGACCAAAATAGCCAAAATGATATAGTTTGAATCCTTGATTGGTCAATAATTTTAATACAATAACATTGAAGTTAAATTTATAAATATGATATTAATATTATTTTATAATTAATAATCACAAGTTCTATCTCATAGGGATTTAAAAATGATAATTTTTAGTATGGATAAAGGTTGAAAACTATAAAATATATTTTTTATTTATTAATATTTAATAATGAAGTATATTTTGAGTAAATTTGTTGATTCTAAAATAATTAAATAAGTAAATTTATAATTTAATTGAAGAATGATTTAATATTAAAGCCTTTTTTTTTTTTTTGAAATTTGAACAAATTTAACCTCAATTTGAAATTTTTTTACAATCAATCGGTTTAGCATTGGATTGAATGGTTCACTGGTCCAACCGGTCAATAAATCTCGATTTTTCATTTAAATAACAGTTTTGATAAAAAAAGGTTGAATGCCCTCTTTCGAACTAGTTTGATAACCGATTCACAATCTAATCCGATCCGATTTAAAAAACAGTGTCGAATGTTTCTTTCGAACCGGTTTGATGATTGATTCATGGTTCCACCGGACTGTCATGACTAGTCTGGTGTAAAAAACAGTGTCTAATGTTTTAAAAATTGGATCAGATATCGAATCGAAAAAGTTATTGATTCACGATTTAATGGTCCAACCATAATTGAACTGCAATTGAACCGTAATTAAACCGATAATATTATATACAAAATAAATATTATATTTCTTGTCGATATATTTTTTTTTTCAATAATATAAGATATAATAATTTCACAATACAATAATATTGAAGTTAAATTTATAGATATGATATTAATAGTTTTTTATAATTAATAATCATAAGTTCTATGTTATAAGGATTTAAAAATGATAATTTTTAGTATGGGTAAAGTAGGAGGATTGTAAGATTTTTTATTTATTTATTAATATTTAATAATGAATTATATTTTGAGTGAATCTGTTGATTTTAAAATAATTAAATCAGTAAATTTATAATTTAATTGAAGAATGGTTTAATATTAAAGCTTGTTTATTTATTTATTTATTTTTGTTGAAATTTGGCTTCAATTTGGATTTTTAAAAAAATCGAACGGTTCAACATTAGACCACTTGATTCACTGGTTCAACCTACCGATCTATCCCGGTTTTTCATTTAGAAAACAGTTTTGATAAAAAACGATTCAATACCCTCTTTCAAACTGATTTGATCACTGGTTCAATGTCCGATTGGTCAATTCAATCCGATTTAAAAACAGTGTCCAACGTTTTAAAAATTGGATGGGATATCGAATCGAAAAAGTTATTGATTCACCGTTTAATGGTCCAATCTTAATTAAACAGTAATATTATATAAAAAATAAAAAATTACATTTCTTATCAATTTTTTTGTTGTTGTCAATAATATAAGATATAATAATTTTATAATACAATAATATTGAAGTTAAATTTATAGATTTGATATTAATATTTTTTTTTATAATTAATAGTCATAAGTTCTATCTTACAAGGATTTTAAAATGATAATTTTTAGTATGAGTAAAGTTTGAAGATTATAAGTTATTTTTATTTATTTATTTATTAATATTTAATAATGAAGTATATTTTGAGTGAATTTGTTGATTTTAAAATAAGTAAATGAGTAAATTTATAATTTAATTGAAGAATGATTTAATATTAAAGTAATTTTTTTTTGAAATTTGGATCCAATTTGAATTTTTTGAAAAATCAATCGATTCAGTATTAGATTACCTGGTTTATTGGTTCAACCAGTTAATTCATTCTGAATTTTTATTTAAAGAACGATTTTGATAAAAAATAATTTAATGCTCTCTTTCAAATTAGTTTGATGATCAATTCATGATCTAACCGACCGGTGCAGTCCAATCTAAAAACAATGTGTTGAACTACAAATTTGCCTGAACCTAATAGGAGATAAAATATCTACATAATTTTTCGGTAGCTCCATCCACATTCCCATCATAAAAGCCCTCTTGGGGGGTCCAAAAAATAAAGTGAAAATAAAGCCTAATCCTAATGTAAAGAACATAGATGGAGTAGATCCCTGGTTACTTCAAATGTGACCCAATGGACTACCCACTGAAAATATGTATTGGGCCCTATCCTCTTAACTTACCTCCACCATGCTAATAGGCTCCTTCACAATGGACACACAAAGCCCAAACTTCTCTACCTCCTTTCCATCTTATATTCAATGAGTAGGTAGGCTTCTCTTTCTTTCCAATGTAAAAAAGAAATATTTAAGGAACAAAATCTAAGTAGCATTTAACAAATTCCATTTTTGCTATACCATCGCCAATATAGTACACAAGAATTCATATCATAGTATGGTAAAAAAGTTGATTACTATCTTCATCCCACGATATAAGGTATTTAATGTGTCATTTTACATGAATTAAAAAGTTTTAAATATAACTATGTAATGTCAAAAGTATCCATTTTCTCTTATCCTTAATACCTACACTTATCTCTCTTTACAATAAATGAACGTGTATATCAATAGATGATAAGAATGGAAAAAACGTCGTAATGAGGTATAGATAATTGTCAAACAATTTATATTGTGGGACAAATGAAACACTCTAAAATGACTTATGTTTTGAAACGGAGGGAGTACTTGTTAAAAACATATAAACATACGTAGAACTTTCCTTCGAAATAATGATCTTCCAAGAGAGGGGAGAGGGGGTGAGGAAATGCAGGGAGTGTGAATTGTGATATGAAATTGAAGTATTGCTCCCCACGTTCAAGGAGTCAATCATGTAAATAAACAATAAGCAAGAGAAAGATAAAGGCATTCCATTTCCAACCAACACCTTTTACTTGTTCTTCTTCCCATTCCACATTATAACCAATTCTTGAGAAGACTCTTTCCACTTTCAACGGCAAAATGACATTCAAAACTTCTCATTTCTTCCTAAGTTTGTCACCTAATCTATTGACCTTCTCCACTCCAATTTGGGACATTATATATTTGTTTTAATTCAACTAAATTAAAAACCGAAACAAAGCTTCTCATTTGTAAAGTTTTTCTTTTAAATCTATTTTACATATTACGGGAGACTATCAAAGTTGATTATAAAAACGAAACATTTAAAATGAAGAAAAAACGCATTACTTATCACAAAATTATTCAAACTACTATATATTTTACAAAATTTAATAAGCTTTTTTTAATTCAAGTCTCTTTTTACCAAAAGGGGAGATTGGTCAATTTGGTACCCAAAAGACTTTTTTTTTTAAAGAGAATTGCTAATTTTGTATCTATTGTTCTTCATTTTAGCCGATTAAATATCCAAAAAACTTTCAAATCATAAGTTATTCAAGCATTTATTTGACAAAAGAAAAAAGGAAACAGGTATCAATCATGAATTTAGATATAACTTTAGATATCAAATGACCAATACATTCTATCTTAATCGAAAATACGTCTGAATGGAATTGAAAGAATTAATTTGGACATTTGAAAACTGCTTAAATACTCAGTTGATAGGAAAAAAAAAAAAAATACCAATATTAACTTTGTACATAACTTTAACTTCAAGGTATCAAATTGGCCAATTTCCCTCACCAAAATATATGTTTTTCCAATTTTTTTCTTTTTTTCTCAAAATTTATGCTTTTAATACAAAGTCCCTACCGCTACTTTTAAGCACTTTTCTTTCTGCCCCACATATTCCCACTTTTCTCCTTCCTCAACCTTTTCAAATTCCAACCCAACCCCAAAATCCATAATTCAAATTTTCAAAAATTTCCCCATATCCAACGGCCATACATGGAAACCGTCATTTTCCTACACAGCAAAATAGACTTCTCCAAACCATATAATAAAACCAAAAGTCCCACAATATTAAAAATTAAAGAATTTGGATTTACTCGGTTTTCATTTTCTTGCTCCATTCTTCCCATTTAAAAAATATATATATATGTTCACTATTCAAACACGCCAGTCGCCCCCACACATTACCCTCCTATCATAATAACAAATACAATTAAAAGTGATCAAATCCTTCTGTCGATTCTAATTTTGATGAATCGATTTACATATAAATGTGGATCTTTTTAAAAAATCTAATCTTTAGTGAAATAATCGATTCACGTGAATTTTGTTTTTTAAGGAGGTCTAGTTCTAAATGAAATAGTCATAAATCTAATTTGATACAAATTAATTAATAAAAGATTGAGTTAATAAGTTTAATGATCTGACTATATGAGTCATTTTTAAGAATTGAAATAAGATTCTTTATCATTATCATTGTTTGTTCTTTATTGTTAACGCATCTATCTTTCTGATTGGATACCAATGATGTTAAATCTTGAGATAAGATTAATGGACGAATAATTAAATTAAATTAATTAAAAGAAAATATGATCAAAAGCTAACTTTAATAGACTCGACTTTAGCCAAAATGTCTCGATGTAAAGAAGAGAAACATTCTACGACCTGTGTGAGTACAGCTCCACTCAAGCTGTCCCGAGTTTCGTCTCCGCGTTTCCCTTCCCTCACACTGAAAAACACCCTATATTCTTTGCTGAAATTTCTCCATTCTTGCGTGTGAAAGATCTCTTTTGATTATCTTTCTCTTCATTTTATTATATTTCTCTCTCTTCTTCAAGATTTTGAATTCAAATTCATCCGACATGGCTGCAGGAAGCACCATTACCATCAAGATGTCTTCTTTCTTGGGCATGATTTTGTTGTGCTTTTTCTCTTTGAATTTTTTACACGAAAGAACTCAAGTTCAAGCTCAAACAACGGGAGTGCAAGCGCCGCCACCAGCGGTTGATATTTGTAATGGGGTGTTTTTGTCGTACACCTATACGTCAGGGCAGAAGTTGCCACCGGATCTAAAATGGGACTCGGCTAAACAGCCTTACAGGTTCGAATCTCAGTTATTTGTGATCAACAATGGGTTGGAAGACCTCAAGTCTTGGCGGGCTTTTGTTGGTTTTAAGCATGGAGAGTGGTTGGTCTCTGCTTCTAATTCTGTTTTAGCAGATGGGACATCTTTGCCTGGTAGTGTGGAGAATGGGACCGTGTTTGCTGGGTTTCCGAATTCGGATCTCAAGACTGCTATTGAAACAGCAGGGGATGAGACTCAGATGGGGGTGAAGATTGATTTGGTAGGAACCCAGTTCGGAGTTGGGTCACCGGCTATTCCTATGCCTCAGAATATTTCTTTGGTCAATGATGGTTGGGTATGCCCTCGTCCCACTATGCAAGGTCAGTTCTTTTTCAACTTTCTTTCTTCATTTTCTGTCTAGCTTACTTACAAGATATTTGGTTGGCCATGGAAATGGATATCTGTCTGGAATCAGTATCTGCAATGGAAAAACCTGTTTATTAGGAGTTACCTTGAGATATTTGAACTTGCTATCTTGTTAAATGGTAGAGATTTCCTAGGATACACCATTGACCATCCTATGTTTTTTTCCAGTATTTGTTTGTATGCTATTTAATTGTTTCTGTTCAATTTTGACTGGCCTGCTCTTGATGATGACTTATTCATGTTGATGGTGGTAAACTGAAATGTAAGATGAACCAAATCAATAATGTTCGAATTAAAAATTGAAATGTTACTTGTGGTTGTAGATACTAGATAGAATATAGTTGTAGTGTCTGGGGATGAAACAGGGACTCAGAACTACAAACATGGAAATTATATGGTATAGCCTAAGCATTAAAAGCTGGAGAGAGCAACATTGTATCAGGAAGTTGGTCCAGCTTCTGGAGTGCAGAAAATATCCTACAAGACTCCAGAAAGTTTTTCTTGTCTGAATCCTTCCCTGTCTAGTTGAATTTGACATGATTATGTGTATTTTGATCAAAGAATATAGAGAAAATTGAACATATGGATTCATTTCTTTGTTGTTTGTGGATATGGCTGTGCCATAATGCTCTTTGATGAGTGTGGATGTATTGAATATGGTGTATCTCATGTTTCGACAGGAAAGAGTGTAATGCAAGTCTGTTGCACCCAAGATGCAAAATTCAAGTCCAATGAAACTGTGGATGAAGAATTTCTGCCACGTCAAGATGGTGATCTTATAATAATGTATGATGTGACCAGAACTTATGAGTCCAATTACTGGGCAAGAGTTACAATCTCTAACCACAACCCCCTTGGCCGTCTTGATGACTGGAAACTAAGCTGGGATTGGATGAGGGATGAATTTATCAATAGCATGAAGGGTGCATATCCTTCTGTTGTTGATTCATCAGATTGCATCTTTGGTAAGCAAGGTCAGTTCTACCAGGCTCTTGACTTTTCCAATGTATTGAATTGTGAGAGAAGACCTACCATAGTTGACATGCCTCTGCAGAAAGCGAACGATACGACTATGGGCATGATACCTTTCTGTTGCCGAAATGGAACAATTCTACCTCCATCTATGGACCCAAGCAAGTCGATTTCTGCATTTGATATTAATGTCTTCAAAATGCCACCAGATTTGAATCGATCCCAGCTTACCCCACCTCAAAATTGGAAGATCAACGGTACACTGAATCCCGATTATGTGTGTGGTCCTCCGGTTAGGGTAACCCCTAGTGAATTCCCTGACCCAGCTGGATTACTCTCAAACACTGCTGCAGTTGCTAGTTGGCAAGTGGTTTGCAATATAACTCAACCAAAGGGAGCAAGCCCCCGATGCTGTGTCTCATTTTCTGCTTACTATAATGAATCCATAATACCATGTGAAACATGTGCCTGTGGCTGCCCTTCTAATACTGCTCGTACTTGTAGTACCAATGCCCCTGCACTTCTGCTTCCTTCCCAGGCTCTTCTCCTCCCATTTGACAATAGAACTCAGTTAGCCACAGCTTGGGCGGGTCTTCATCATTTTCCAGTTCCAAATCCAATGCCTTGTTCAGACAATTGCGGGGTGAGCATCAACTGGCATCTGGCTACAGATTATAGAGGTGGATGGTCAGCAAGGATTACAATCTTCAACTGGGATGATCTTTCTTTCGCTGACTGGTTTACTGCAATTGAATTGGGCAAAGCAGCCCCCGGTTTTCAAGAAGTATACTCATTCAATGGAACTATTTTAGATGGTGTCAACAATACTATTTTCATGCAGGGCAAACCAGGCTTGAACTATCTGGTGGCAGAAGCTGATGGAGCTGACCGTCAGAAGGACCCCAGGGTACCTGGGAAACAACAGTCAGTGATTTCCTTTACAAAGAAGAATATGCCTGAACTTAATATACCTGGTGGTGCTGGATTCCCTTCAAAAGTTTTCTTCAATGGAGAAGAATGCTCCTTGCCTAGGATACTCCCATCTAGCAATTCTTACAAAATGGGTTCATCCATCATTGCTTCCATTGTACTTATCATCGTCTTTTTTATCTTGATGCAGCAATAGCCATGAGTAAGGGGATTAGCTGTTAATTCATTTATTCTTTTCTTTGGTGAATCAACCTATTAATACTGTTCAAGAAAGAATTTTGGAATTCACCCACCAGAGGGAGGAGAACCGATCTTTGTTTTAGAGGCTGGAACTCTGTGATATGGTAGTTGGCTATTCTGGTGAACTTCGTGCAGGATACCATTGTTTTACTTGGATGCAGCCATTTCACATGGCTCTTTCTATACATCGTGATATTTTGTCTTGTAAAAATGAAGTTTACGGAAATTGATTGACATGTTAATACACTGAATCTCCTGCAATTCAATACTCTTTTCTTTGCAACAGAAAATTTCTCCATTGTGTGGTGCATCATACACAAGAAGGGAACTCATGAGTCTTTGTCAAATGTTTTCTATCACTTTTCCTTAACAAAAGTGAACCAAAAACCAATTTTGATGAATAAACTAGTTTTCAAAAGAGCTTTAAAAGGATAATTTGAGTTATTGCCTAATTAGCCTAATCTTGGATCACATATAATAATGAGAAGGTATTATTAGAGCTTTGTACAGCCGCCTGTGAACCAAACCCTATGGCTTCCTTTTCCAGGGTTTAAAAAACGAACTTTCTGCATGATTTCTCGTTTCTCTTTCTTGAATCTAATGTACTAATAATAACAATAATACAATAGACAACTCATGTCTGCATATTGAAGTGAAGAAAATTTGCAAAATGGTTACTACGTAAATTCTGAGCAAAAATCTAACAAGAGTTTGAATAAGTTGGCTAACAAGCCATAGAAACACAAGGAGGGGTAAGGTGGGATTTGGGAGGAACAGCAAAATCTAAGACCTGAATAACAAAACAGAATCTGTACATATGGATCAATTCCTGATGAGAGAAAAACCTTATTTTTAGCATGTGAGAAAAATTTGACTAGTCTGCTGCAATATGAGAGAACTTTTATCCCAGCACCAAAAAGATTTTCAACCATGACGATACCAAGCAAGTTCCTAAATGTAATTTCTTGCTACAATCACCTACCTACTACTGCAGTCAAAATTTAGCATGCATGCCTTTGCATGTCATGCAGCAGTATCATACACATGAATGTCACTTTCTTCCAACTGATTTGTCGATGAGCTTCACTTTTAAGAGCAAAAGAAACACCACCCAATAAGCTATTCACACCAGAGATGCAAACAGACTGAACAGGAAATTGGATCCCCTTGCAGAATAGAGATTATCTGTAGCTCTATGTACAGCACTAACCACGAACTAATGGCAATCTGAAGTCAAGCACATGTATAAAGGATGGCATCAAGCAGGAAGATTGTCCAAGGGATACCCATCAAATCCAAAATCAGTTTCAACTGATGCAATACCTTCCTGCTGTTGAAAGAAGATGAAAAACAGTAATAAGTTGATGAGTTTTGAAAAAGTAATAATCTATAGATAAAAGGAAGTGAGCTAACCTGTTTTAGAAGTGCACTCATAAGGTCATCCTGACCAAATTGTTGCGGATAAAGAGTATTCTGACAGCTTGCATCAGGAAGTCTTTCGGCTTTAATCCTCAGAGGATTGTCTGCCAAATATGAGTTGAACTGTTGTCCAAAATTTGGATTGTTATTCTGACCACCTTCCCCACCTGAGAAGATTGCATCACCAATTCTGTTTTGACTTTTCTGACTTGAAGAGTATCCTGCTTGAACTAAAGCAGATGGTGAAATATCTAGATTTCCTTGTATGCTGGAATGTCGAGAGGCATCAAAGGTTGATCCCACGTGCTGCAAACCCCAATCCTGAGCTTTATGATGTTGCAGCTCACTAAAGATATCATAACTAGGAGCAAAACCTCTTGATCCTTTTACTTCTGAGTTAACTTCTTCCTGGATCATGCTTTTGGGTGAAAGTGTGGACATTCCAGAATTATGAGGAAATGCATTACCAGGCAATTCTGCACTATTATTCACAGAGAAATCTACCAGTGAAGATGCTTGAGAAACTGGAGTATAGAGTGGCCCTCGGACACCATCAATAATGCCATTCCGCGCCAGGACCCCACTGGGGATCCCATTAGACAAGATAGACTGCCCCACAGAAGATGGAAGTCTAGAAATTTGATTTGCATTATTTTCATTCAACAGCTGTGCCCTAGACAATGGTTGAGGCATCTGCATCAGTACAGAGTTTCCTTGACTAGCCTGAGAGTTAACTTGCACATTCATGCCACCAAATGTTTGTGCAGAATGGTTTAAACTTGCAAGTTGCTTTGGTTCCATGTTTGTTGGGATTCCATGAAGCAAGTTTATTTGCTTATTGTTGCCATTCAGTTGCTGCTGACCTTCTGCAAATCTTAATTTTTGAGTTTCAAAGCTAAAGAGGTTCCTTTGATCTACCACAGGCATTGATATGGGAGATTTGGAGGTAGGTCTGCCAAGTGCTGCAGCCTGGAGTGATGCAAGACTTTGAGCTGGGATATGACCCGTAGCAGCAAGAGCTTGAAAATCAAGCCCATTCATCGAAGACATGGGACCAAAAGTTGCATCAGGGGTTCCTCCCATAAAAGAACTATTAAGTCCATTCTGGTGTTGCGGTACACCACTCAACCTTCTAAGATACAGGCGGTATTTCTATAAAATGTGTGACTTGCAGTGAGTAATTTGCAGAATTTAATCTTTCACAAGGTTAGAGCAAAATCCAATGACCTATTCCCTGACATATAATTTCCCAAAAGATTTCCAGAGATAAAAATAGAAAGAAAACCACTTACTTGAAGGTGGCTGGCAACATTTTCCCTAGTAAGACCAGGGACATTCATTAATTCAAGAATCTTCTTCGGAACAGCCTCTGCAACATATACATGGTAAGTCAATTGAGAAGTAAATAAGTTGAAGATTAACTACACATGGATCATGGATGATAAAAAGGATGCTTTTTTTCAACAAGGTAAGTTGATAAGAGAATAAATGCCAAAAAATTCTCTATGATGTCTACAATTCTATCATAACAAGCACCAGATGTTTAAATTAAAGTCTATCCAAATTCAAACCAGCAGTTGAATAATTTTGCAGATGTCTCCAATATCTGAAGGTGAGACAGTGAAATATTTAACACAAACATTGGAAGTATATCAATAAGCCTGCAAAATATAAAATCTATCGAGAAGGAACTTATAACATTCGCAACAATTCCAGATTGATTTTGACGTACAAAAAATAGATTATAGATTACTCATCCAACACAAAAGCCAAGGAGGAAATTTCAGCCCATCACACAACAATATTAACTAATATTATCGTGACCAATGCAGTATAATGAAACATATTAACAACACATGCATGCTGAAACATAGCAAGATTAAAGTTTATAGTTTACAGAGACAAACGAGATCAAAGTTAGCTGGATCAATAAAAGAACCTCAAGTTGTCAATTTTAAAAACATTTAATGTATCAAAGAATAAATTCTAGAAAAAGGTGGTCACATAAATTTTTCAAAAAAGGATTCTCTTAATCTGAAACATAACAGGATGAAAAGGACTTCTGAATCAGGTTCTTACTGTCAATTCCAAGTTGATTAACAGCTGCTACAAATTGTTGATGGAGTTCAACAGACCAAACCACACGAGGTTTCTTAAGTGTAGAAGTATCATCCTTCTCCTCTTGTTCATCTTCATCATCTTTTCTTCTTTTCGGATTCTTCCAACTTCCTTCGTTTGCTGAAGAGGAGTAATCAGGCTCTTCAGGAGGTTTCTGTTGCCTTTCTCCATCTTCCACACTTCCGGATTGCTCGAAATCCCTTTCCTTCCATTCGTGTTTCTTTTTGCGAACAACATGCTGCCATATATTCTTCAGCGCCTCAATGCGAACTGGCTTGATTAGATAATCACATGCACCATGAGTCACACCCTTCATCACAACATTTTGACTGTCATCTGCAGACATCACTACACAAACCAAGAACAAGATATCAAAATTGCATTTTTTTTTTCACCAATTTTTTGATGTAAAGATCCAACTCATTGGTCAGATTTGAAATGCTAGATTCCAATAAAACAAGGAACTTACTGATAACAGGCAAATCCATCTGAAGCCCAACTTGCTCAAGAAGCTTGAAACCATCCATGTCTGGCATGTGAACATCACTTATAACAATATCATAACCATTCTTGTTGTCTTGGAGCAATTTCAGTGCAATCTCTGCTCTATTGCATTTGGTGACTGAAAATTTCAGAAGGGTCAAATAATTCTCCCAAACAATTATAAGGTTACATACAAATACAAATAGTATAACAGATCATCCGCCTAAACTTCATTGGAAATTTTAACTCGTGTCATTTGACAACTTTTTAAAATCATATAGAATATGCATATACCATATGAGATCCAAAAACCAGACCCTTTTCCAATCGAGAAGTGAAAGCGAAACCAAATTCCATGACAAAAGATTAAATCTTTAATGCCATAAGTTATAATTTCTGTTAATAACTCCAAGACAATCCCTCTTCTTCTGATGATGGTTTCGGCCCTTCATGAAAACCTAGAAGCACAGACAACAAATCCCCTCACAGTAATCATCACTAGGTTGCCATGTATCATCTTAGTTTACTTAAAAAGACAAAATCAAGTAAGAATCTTGAAGCCATCTAAACAAAGTCAACTCGAAAAAACAAATCCCTGCAACTATACACGGTCATAACAATTTTGAAGCATATTTTATACCTTCATAGAGGCAATTCCTAAGCATCTTCTCTAAGATCCTGAGACAAGTGGGGTCATCATCCACCACAAGAACCCGGAGACCCGCCGGAAACTGACCGGAAACCACATCACCAGTCTTCCACGAACCACTCGAATTCGGAACAAGCATGGGTTTTACACTTTGACCTCCACCAAGATTCATCCTTTTTCTCAATCTTCAATAGTTGTTCATGCATACAAACTCTACAAAACCAAAAAAAACCAGAACACCACAAAGAAAAAATTCAGAGACTACTAGACTAGAACTGTCACTCTATAGAGATGCCCAATTCAAGAAAAATCCTATCAACAAGAATGAGAATTTTAAGGAAGAGATTTTCTTTTCTAATTTGGAGAGAGAAAAGGGGAAGAATTGGATGAAATTAGTCAGAGGTATTTATATTTGACGCTTAACAAGTGTGAATTTGTTCAATTGGAGATTGAATACATGTTTTGTGCCCACTTAGATTATTTTATTTTATTTTATTTCCTGATTATTTACTTATTTTCAAAATTTATCGTTTAATTTTATTAAAAAAAAAAAAAAACAATTTGCCAACGGCGTCTGTAGCATGGGTGTGGATCCAGCTCATCTTTTGAGTTAACAAACCCCACGCCAGCCTCAATCATATAAATATAAAATAAATAAATATTGCAAATCTTTAAAAATGAAATGAGTTTCTATTTTTAAAAAGATTTTCGAGTTTAAGAAATCACTAAATTTAGTGGACATAATAAATGTGAATTTGAATTTCTAAGATCTTTCAACCATTATTATAGGATTATTTAGTTAAATAATTTGTTTATTTCCCCCTTTTTTTAAAATTAGGTTAATTGCATATCATCGGAAATTTTAACTCAAGGAAATGATATTCTTATTTTGGTATCTAAATAATTATTCAAGATTTTCCGTTAATTTTGCTCAAGATCTGAAATTAAAAGGCAGTTAAATATTTTTAATTTTTTTAAATTCATTTTTATTATAGAAACCTACCTAAATACATCCCTAGTTTAAGAGTTATATTTGGATAGAAGTATCAAATGAGATTATAATCTATGTCTATCACTAAGAGGTTTTCGGGTATTACAATTTCAATTAAAATTAAATTTATCAAATCAAATTTCTTTTCCCCTTTATTTTTTGGCAATTAATATATTTATCCATTTGTTTATTTGAACATTTTGAGGAAGAGATTATATCAATTTGTTTATTATATAGTCACTTAATTAGTTTAAGATTATTCTCAGGGATTAATACACTCTTGTTATACTTCTCAACGTCCGAGTACCCTTTTTTTTTTATATAATATATCTTTCGATACATTTCTATATTAATAAAAAATTATATTTCGTGTGCTTTTAAGATAAATACGAAGTATTTTTAGAGTCTAAATTTATTATATTTTTTAACTCATGATATTCTATCCCATCTTCTCTTCTATATTATTAAATAAAATAATATATATTATTTTATAAATGATCAAATATCTTAAAATTTAATTTACTGATGATGCAGAAAATTTGTAATCATATTTTTCATCAATTTTTTAATTGAAGATTATCAAATATCATATGATGATATTTTAGGAGGAAAAGAAAAAGGGAAACACAGAGCTATTTTTAGGTAATCATTTTATTTAAGCCCATGTGGAATATTCTCATAATAGGCTTCATATTAGAGAGCTTAAGCACATCATTTGCAGCCAACATTTGCTTCTATACCACCATTTATCCCAACAGCATAAGCTGTGAATTGCCCCTAGGGGCATAGGCGAACTGGTAAGATTGACGTGATGTTTGGTTAACTCCAATGGCAGGCATGGGCATTAAATTGCCACCCGTTACGTCCTCTCTTTTGTCTTTTTTCTTGCCACTTCTTCTTTAATGTTTATAAATTTGTCATATAGGGAATAATATAGCTAGATCCAGGGTTTCCTTCCTCGATCCCACCTTCGAGAATCAACGGTAATTCTTCACTTTTTCTTGTGTATCAAATTAGTATTTCAGATCCCAATTGTTATTGCTTACCATTTACTAAAGTTTTAGTATATTTTTATGGTAGTGAGTGAAGCCAATATCCAATGTGTCGCCAACTCAATGGTAACATGTCAAGGACACAACATGGTAAAGTTTAAGTTATTTATTTACGGCGCCCTTCCTGGTCTTGGTTTTGCAATTCAAGCGGCAACCTATAGATACCAGCTCATAAGCCATGGACTTTGCTAGCTTTGATTTCTTCATGTGTACCATTTGCGCCACACTTTTCACTTCAAAAATAAATAACCAATCCCTTTTAAAATTGAATATCTCATTTTAATTTATAAAATTTTAAAAGAAATGGTTGACTTAATTCACTTTAAACACCTTAATATCAATTTCTTAAAAAATTTTTAACTAATTTAAAAAATATGAAATTTATTTTCGGACAATTCAAAAAATAAATAGGAACATTTAATTCCATAGAGAGGAAATATGTAAATATGCCGGGCATTTTTAACTTTGAAAGAATGGGGATAGAAGCTCATTTCTCTTCTCTCTTCAATTGTCGTTGCTTTATTTAATAAGAATAATAATAATAATGTAGAAGCCTATTAAGTGGAAAAAAAAAAAAAAACATGCATTTCTTTGGGGTTGATTTGGTTTGGTTCCACTCCTACTTGTGAACTTTTTCAAATGATTCCCGTGAAGCCCTTAACCAAAAGGGAAACTCATGAGTTTTCCCTTCACGTTACCTCCCCCTCAATTCTTTAATTCTGAATAATCTAGGTCAGACTTACACGTATATCTTGACTATTCTATTTAGAATGGGACTTTTTATAAAAATACAAACTCATGTAATATATTGACTCATTAAAGATAGATTCTGCAAGAAGAATTTAGGAGGAAAAAAGTCAAACCCACAATCTTTGTTACGCAGATATAAGTCTTCCAATCGTTAAATCATATCCTTAAATGCATATAAATATATATATATATATATATATATATATATATATACACACGAGTGTTTTTTAGTGCATATCCTTCCAAACAATCTTTTTTCAGCATGCAGCACCTCCTTTTAAGCCCAAAAAAAAAGGGGACTGAATTATCCTTCCACTTGGAATTTGTTTACGTCAACTCACAGTTCAGGGCGGGCGT
>JAOXNR010000032.1:15821200-15872571 GCA_028571225.1 Parsonsia alboflavescens | reverse complement strand
ATTTTAAGTTTTATAATCACTGATATATATATATATATATATATATATATATATATATAGAGAGAGAGAGAGAGAGGGAGAGAGAGAGCTGCTAAGGTGTGCGCTGTCGCACATGAAAATTGTATGAGTTAGACGGAAACCACGTCATTTTGGTTTTTTTTAAAAAAAATAATAATAATAAAAATTGTCACATGGCCAGAGAACCAGAGCAGAGTAGAGCAGCCAATCGCATCGATGAGAGGTAGATCCAACGAGAATAGATTAGCACCCTTCGGCACTGGCCAACCGCAGTCACCCAACCTATATTTGCCACCGTCGTTGTTTCCTACACTTTCATCGTCTTCTTCTCAAATGTGCAGTCATCCATGAAAGCTTCACTGTCTCTTACACCATCGCCACGCTATTCCAGTAGCACCCATCGGTCTTGCTCTGCCCTATAGCTACTATTTTTATTTTACTATTTTTTTTTATATAAAAAAGACATCATTTCAGTTTGACACATACAATTTTCGTGTGCGACGACGTACTCCTTGGCAATTTCTTCTATATAACTAAATTTATATATATTTATATATATATATATATATATATATATGTAATTAGTTTTACAAGTCATAAATAGAGGTATTTTCTTTAAATTACAATTGAATTAGTCTGGTTGCAGAAACTCGAAAGTGATCGTCTATCGGTATATAAAAGAAATTAAAATAATCAAATTAGGTATTAATGTTGGCAAAAATCCATAGTCAAAAGGGTACTACTACTAACATATATCCAACCATGCTCATTCACATGAGGATATTTGGAATTGGATTAATCTCAACTACATATATATATATATATAGAGAGAGGAAGAAATTAACTTTCAACATATATGGGGGAATTGACATTATAATTTAAGTGCAAACTTTCACTCTATAAATACTTCCCCATGCTTGGTTATCAGTCTTGTACCAAATTAAGCATCTTCAATTCCTCACTTCATCTTGATCTTTTTTTCCCATCAACCAAAACTATATCATTTTTCATGGGTATTGTCACTTACAATACTGAGGTCACCTCCTCAATTCCACCTTCAAAGCTGTTCAAGGCCCTCGTCCTCGATGCCGATACTCTCATCCCTAAACTTCTGCCTCAGGCCATCAAGAATGTAGAGATCCTCCAGGGAGATGGTGGGGCTGGAACTGTCAAGGTCATCACCTTTGGTGAAGGTATGAGTTCGACCACATATCATTTCATAGAAGCGTAACTCGAATACAAGAACTTTTAATCTTTTACCCTTCTTCATTACTGAGTTAGTATAAAAACTGAAATGCTATATTATACTAGCCAATGGGCACCAGAGCCCATCAACCATGTGAATGAGTTCAGGTGCCCACCGTGGCATGTCTGATTACTCTACCATACTAGCTAGTGGACATTAGAGCCCACCATATAATCAGCAATGCTATATTACACTATAGCTAATGGATTGAGTTCTGGTACCCACCTTAATATTTCCAATTATATAAATATAAAAATATATATATTATATGTAACAATTTTGGATCAAATCAATTACCTGGTGCAGGTAGCCAATACAAGAGTGCGAAGCATCGCGTAGATGAGTTGGACAAGGAGAATTTGATCTACAAATACAGCATCATTGAGGGAGATGCATTGTCGGGAGTGCTCGATTCCATCTCTTACGTTGTTAAGATCGAAGCATCGTCTCGCGGCGGTGATGGCGGTTCTGTCTGCAAGAACAGCAGCACATACTACACCAAGGGTGAGATCCAGATTAATGAGGAAGAAATCAGGGCTGGCAAAGAAAAGGCCAGTGCAATATTCAAGGCCATTGAAGCTTACCTTATAGCCAACCAACCCTGATAATTAGATTTTGACATTTTGATGCCTTGTCCTTTGTCGGCTAGGCTCATCAAGTGTGCTTCACCCAAAACGCATCCTAAGTGGGCTTTCGCGTTTTGATATTTTGATATAAATCAATTATGTCTACTTCAAATTAAGTCTGTTTAATTTCTATTTTGAATTTGCTGTTGTGTTAAGAATAAATGCTACTGCATTTTGCAGTACTGGCCATGATAAGTGCTATTGTTTTTTGCAGCTTGTTATAAACATTTATTTAAAAATACACATGCATTTTAAAATTACCTAGCAATGTGCATCAAGAAATGTTTGCAGCATCTTCCATATTTAAAATATAGCCCGTCATCTTCAAACAAGAAAGGCATGAAGGGATAGCCAGCACCATGTCACGGGGCTCTCTCAAGCGTCCATGGTTATGATTTTGGGTTAACCTATGAGCTTAGTGAAGACCCTAACACTTTAAGAGGTGTACGATTGTAATATCCTAATTTTAAACTATAGTTAATAGTTGTGTCTACTGTCAAACTCATAGTCGTGTTTCAGGCCTAAAATTACACGTGAGAATTAGGGTGTAGTAAATATATGTATATATGTGTGTGTGATATGTTTTGCTTTATCTCAACAAGAGCAAGGAAGTGTGGGGCTAAGTATAGCAGCAAAGATAGGATTTTATAACGACTACCAAAGTTTTCGGCCATTAAAATCCCGTCCCCACCTTATAATCTTTATATATTTTTCTACCTTGGTGTGCTCTTCATTGCATATATTTACTAATCATAGTCATTTTGGTAGCCACCTGGGAACCTTCATTTGTTCATTAACCATTTGCAAACAGCTTCAAATCACATGAATTAAAAGATTACAGCTGAAAATAATGCCTCTATAGATCTCTAGGAAGCTATGGTTTTGTTTAAGAACTCTCAAGACTTAATCTTTCTAAAGGGCATTTAGAGATCATATGGATTATAAGGGCTGTCTCAGCTGAAGTTTTTCTAACATTTACAGCTTCAAATATTGGTCAGTTTTCATTTCTATATGTGGCTGGCATTTCAAGATCTAAACTTTTTGCAATAAAACTAGAGGTTGTTCTGTATCACATAAAGTTTGTTAACTGGAGTATGTATGGACTTGTAACAACCTCAATTAAACAGTAGGAAACCATTTCGGTTCAGTTTTTCATCTATAAATAGATTCAGAAATCTTCAGGGTTCAGTATCACAGCAAAGCCTTAGTTATCATCATCCATTTTAGTTCTTCTTTAGCAGGGTTCAAGATTTACCAAGAGATCATCATCATGGCTGCAGTCACTTTCACTGAGGAGTTCACTAGCCCCATTCCTGCTCCCAGATTGTTCAAGGGCTTGATTCTTGAAGGTGATAGTCTCCTACCTAAGATTGTACCGGATGCTATTAAGAGTATCGAGATAATCGAAGGCAATGGAGGGCCTGGAACCATCAAGCAAATGAACTTTGGGGAAGGTCAGTTTCTTGTGATACTTCAATCCCATGTCGGGATTTTATACATGGTTATAGTATGATCGATGATAATGGGGTAGCTATTGTGGGGTTGATAGATCCGTAGTCATATTCAGGGCTTGAGGGTCTGGGACTTGATAAAAGGGTTCTTTTGGTTAATTTTTCATTTTTATGTGCAGGTAGTAAATTCAAGTTTGTGAAGCATAGAATTGATGCACTAGACAAGGACAATATGACTTATGCTTACACATTGGTTGATGGAGGTGAATTGATGGATATGATTGAATCAATTACCTATGAAATGAAGCTTGAATCAACCCCTGATGGAGGATGCAAAGGCAAGAACACTAGCAAATACCAACCCAAACCAGGCGTTGAGATCAAAGAAGAGCAGATCAAGGCTGGAAAAGAGAAGGCTTTAGGTGTTTTCAAAGCAGTGGAAGCCTACCTTCTGGCAAATCCTGATGCCTGTGTTTAATTAATGATGCCCACTTATTACTACATCTATTTGACAATTGCCCTTGTCTAGAAAATAAGAGTTTCAGGGCAATGGTTCAATAAACAATTTGTGTGACGACTATGTTCATCTCTGAGGTAGCAGTTCCTGAGAATGCATTGCTTGGGAATGCTCAAAAGAACTGCTAGTGTGTGAAACTCTCAAATGATCCATTTCCTGAAGATTTCAATGAAGATTATGTTATTACAATAACCTTTACTTGTTTCTACTGTTACTTCTTGAGCCAGTCATGGATAAAGACAACCATATTGAATAGTAGTACCAAGAAAAGTGTAGCTATGGAAGGCCAAAAGAGAGAATAGAAAATGAACATATTTTCTAGGCCACCTGTCCTTTAATTAGTCTTAATCAATCTGAACCTGCCAAAACATACGAGTCTGCTAACTGACAAGAAGGTAGAAATGGAACAAGACGAAACCGATTTAACAGTGAACAAGATCAACAACAAACATTGACAGATTAATGCAAGTGTAAAACAATGCCAGTCATTTATGTGAAGAAATAATCAGTTGATCTTAGAACAAAAGTCATGAAAGCAGCAAAAGTGAAAAGAGAATCTTCATATTCCTACACGTATCCTACAATACTAAACATTTAGCTGAATACAGTTTTCTTTTTGGAACTAAGGTTCATTTTCTCTTCAAGATTGAACTTTTGGCCATTTGGCAGTCATGCATTATGTTTGAAAATTGATTCCCAGAATAAGGTTCTTCTACATAAAAGCTGACAGAAACAATGGACAAGAAATTGTATATACTTTTGTGGGATATGAAAACAGTCCGCAGACTGAAGTTATCTGATTTTAACCTATATACTGTCCCCTTAGCCTTTCTCTTTACAAAAGTAGCTCTCTTTTCTTCCTTGGCTCTTTAGATTGGATTCAGGATCTTGAGGTATACATGGGCCTCATCACCGTAACTGATGAATATACTTCCTCCCTCCCTCCCTCAAGGATATTCAAGTCCTTGATACTTGATGCAGACAACTTAGTGCCTAAACTTTACCTCAGATTATCAAGAACATCGAAATTGTCCAAGGTAATGGAGGTCAAGGAACCATCAAGCAAATGAACTTTGCTGAAGTTACACTGCTAGCTACATTAGATTTTGTGATGACCCTTTTCCCTGCTATTTTGGTCTTAAGACAACCCTTCTTGTCTGCGGGAACTCAATTAAAATCTGTGAAGCATAGAATAGACGAGGTCAATGAAGAGAATTGGATTTACGACTACTCATTAATTGAAGGAGATGCTCTGGCAGACAAGCTTGAGAAGATCTCTTATGAAGCTAAGTTTGAGACTTCTCCAGAAGGAGGCACCATTGCTAAAATTGTTAGCAATTACTTCCCTTTGGAGGGTGCTGCAGTTTCTGAAGAGGAAATCATGGCTGGGAAACAGAATGCTATAGGAATTTACAAAGCTGTTGAAGCCTGTCTTCTCCAAAATCCAGATGCTTATGTTTAGTGACTAGTTCTAAATCTTGATCCTTTCAAATGTATCTGAGTCTCTGTTCTAGTTTTGAACAATTCAATTCATACTTTGCCCTAAGATAGTACAATTTTCATCATTTCACACCAGGCGGCCTGCAAATTCCAATTCAGTAGCCCAACAAAGATTTGGTTAACTCAAGTTAAATTCTCTCCACATCACATTTCCTGAAACCATTTTTGTGGCAGCATTTTAGTTTTTCAAAATCAAAAGCAGCCAACAAGAGAAAAGACAAGAGTTGAAATAGAAATTTGGAAGCTACCTAAAACCCATCGATCAAAAGTTTCCCGAAAGAAGAAATCCCATTTCCAGCTTATACATATGGACAACTAATAATCAACATTATCTCACTAACTTTAACATAGACATTCAAACCACAAAGCTGGAAGTAATTACACATAAAAGGGAAAAAATATGGTTACCACAACTTATAAATAGGAGCTGGCTTGCCCAGTAGCTCCAGGTCTCATTTTCAAGGCTTTGATTCTTGATTCAAGAACCCACATGCCCAATCTCTTGCTCCGGTTCATCAAAAGTGTTGATTTATTGCATGAAAATTTATGAGCTGGAAGCATTGAACAAATAAACTTCACCCAAGTTCAGTACATGAACCATCCCGCATTACTATCCTAATAAATAAGCAAGTAAATGTGACAATCTCTTAATACTACTTTTGAACTGCAGGGTAGTCATTTCAACCATGTGAAGCATAGAATTGATGACATAGATGCAAATCCGTTGTGTGTGCAAATACACTATGATTAAAACTTGTCTAAAAGTTATGAAAGTTTTTGTTCAAGGTCATCTAACTGTTGTGAAACTTTTTGTTCAAGGATAACGAGTTCTTGCTCAGAGAAGGTATCCTCCAGTAGTTTGCCAATGGGTACATCTGATCTTGCACCTCTCCCACCAATTGCACAGAGTTTTCAACAAGCAACATAGTAATCAGTACTCCATAGGGCAATTTGGTAGAAATCCCTGGATTCTCATAGACTTGCCGTATATGTTTTATAATGATGGAGGCAACACTAACAGGGAACCCATTCAAGATCCCATAAAGAAGACGACTTTCTTGGGGTGAAACATGGGAGAAGTCATCATCAGTTGTTAAACCTGTGGTGCTGCAAAACTGATGGAGAAGATTGACAGAATGGCTTGGGTAAACTCTGGAGAAGTCTAAGTCCAACGGGGATAAAAGAGAAGATATCAGAAGATTTTGTAAATTCCAGTGGTATGATATTACAGTAGAACTCTCTAACTAAATCAACATACCCTTTGCAGGAGATTGCAGACAAGTGCAGCCACTGCCGGGAGATAAACATCTGGGTCAGCATTTTGTCGAACAGGTTCTCGACATTAATACTCCTCTCCATTTGAATCCCCATAGTGGAAAATTTAGCAAACTTCACCCCATTTCTTTATAACCTTTTGTCATCTGCTTAAGCTTATCATTTTGGGATACAAATTATCAAAGTAAAATTATGATTATTTCACAGCCAAATTCCTAGCCAATCTCCTTCCTATGGTAATATCAAGACTTGATGTACAAGTGAAAAAAAGTTTGCAATTTTATGTCCAACTGTGAAATATCCTCCGGTCTTCCAGCAATGGCAGAAATCAATATCAAAAGACAACCCCATACAACGGTGAAGACTTCTGTTCTACAAAAACGGCAGAGAAGACAAACCAGTCTTCACTATCCCCACGATTAAAAAGAGGTCCCCTTTCTTCTCCTGGCAATTCAAACCCCTCAGTCAACCTGGGCTCTTTTTCATTCTTTTTTGAAATCTTTGGCATTTTCCTTTTCTTTTTCTTCCAAGTTGGCTAATAATTTTGCTTGCGTCAGATGAAATCACAAGGAAATGAATCAAAAACAAAAGACTTTTGGTGACACTAAAGTAACAGCTTTTTTCTACCCTTTCCTTATCAACATAAAATTGAATGAGCATCTGCCAAGAGATTTCTTCTCCTGGCAATTCAAACCCCTCAGTCAACCTGGGTTCTTTTTCATTTTTTTTTTTTGAAATCTTTGGCATTTTTCCTTTTCTTTTTCTTCCGAGGTGGCTAATAATTTTGCTTGCATGAGATGAAATCACAAGGAAATGAATCAAAAACAAAAGACTTTTGGTGCCACGGAAGTTTACAGCTTTTTTCTACCCTTTCCTTATCAACATAAAATTGCATGAGCATCTGCCAATAGATGAACAGTCAATAATTTTCATACCAAAAAAGAACAAGCACAAATTTGTGCCATCTTCTACTTTCATTTTAGTGTGAGATTGTAGAATGATGAAGAACAATATTGAGAATTCCAATTCCTGAATCAACTACAGTTTTATGCATACAATCCACCGCATGATGATAATAAACAAATATTCTTGCTAAATTACGTGACACCAGAGGAATTTCTTTCAAGTTAGAACCGAAATGTCAGATTTTCCAAGATATTTGCGTGTGAAAAGCATCAAGGTATTGATTCTCAATGAGCCCCCTAAATACAAAACATATTTCATTGATTCTTCCTAAGCTAATATTCTTTAGTATAAGATTAGCTTACCAATAAGAAGCAACCCACAATTTTAACTTATAGGTAACTCTGCCAACCCAAAATCACAGTCATGGCCTAGCAGCTGAGGAAAATCAAGATTTGATCTTTAATTATGAAGGCATGGGTAGGGCTAAGCAGCAAGAGAATCTTGGTCCCATTTCAATCTTTATGTATAAAAAATGACTTTTTGTTGAACCAGAAAAACACCATATGCATGTTTCTTGAAAAAGTGTCAATTTTAAATTATCTCTGCCTGTTGCTTGTAATAAAAGGATTCTCATAGTGTGGATATCCTTCCATCCCATAAAGCCATTTCAACTTTGTTGACGGAGTGAACGATTTAGCTATCCATGTTTGATGATGCTATCTATCTTCTCCTCTTTACTTTTAATTCTTTTCTTGGGTCGGTTTTGGATATCCTAACTTCATACACAACCAGAGCAATTACAGATTGCCATCCACCCCTAAAAGCAAATTCCCTTTGGCTCAACATTTAAGGGTCCAAACAAAATAGTTACTCCTTTCTTGAACACCCACGACCCCCCAACCCTGCCTATACTTTCTCTCAATGGAAAAACCTTCCAATGTTAAAGAGAGATTCTTTGCATGTCCCACACTTTCTAACTTTTAAATATTCCCTCTCCCTGCAAAGACAAGTGCCATATATTGATTCTCCATTAGCATAATCCAACCTGTCCATCCCACACAAGGCATTGCCTTTTCATTCATTTCTTCAGTAATGGTTCCAGACTTGCGGGTATGCCCATGAAGAGTCCTAAAACAGACACCACTCTCCAGCATTTTGGTTTTCATCTTTGGGTTTGTTTCTTCCAAGACATTCTTCTAATCAAAATTTTGTTCTGTTCAAATGCAGAGACCTCGAGTCACAGAGATACAGGTCCGGATGGACTGTAATGGCTGTGTACAGAAGATCAAGAAAGCTTTAAATGGGATCAATGGTAAGAAATTTACAATCCACATGTCAAGTCAGTTCTGTGCTCTTTCATTGTTCTTGGCACTTATCCAGAAAAGTTCTCATCTTTGTAGGTATATATGATCTTTATATTGACTTCCCACAGCAAAAGATAACAATAGTAGGTTGGGCAGACCTTGAGAAAATTGTCAAAGCCATTAAAAAGACAAGGAAAAATGCCATCATCTGTTCCCACATAGAACCACCAACTGATGAACCAGCTCAACCATCAGAACAAGCAAATCAGGGTGAAGAACCAGTACCTGAGTCTGCAAACCCACCTCCACCGGAGTCTGCTAATCCCCCTCCAACAGAACCTCCACCTGCTGAAGCTACCCCAGCAGTAGAGCCACCAAAAGACCAAGCCCCACAGGAAAACCCAAAACCAGAAGAAAAACCATCATCTCAAGAGGCTGCTGAGGCTTCAGCAAGCCAGCAGCCAGTTCAACCTACAGGACCAAAAGATGTTGAAGAAGTTCATGTTATTTATCACCACCCACCAGACTATGGCTACAGATATGCCTACAATCGCAACATAGGTCACGGATACAACGGGCAATGGCATTCTTATTCTAGTGGCCCCGGATTCAGACCTGAGTTGCCACAGCCACCACCATCGCCTGTTTATGTGAGTCACGGCTACAATACACACAGGCCATCACCTTATGTTACTGGATATGAGTATGTAAGGCCACCACCATTGCATACACCATCACCTTATTTTACTGGATATGAGTATGTAAGGCCACCACCATTGCATACACCACCACCCTATTTTACTGGACATGAGTATGTAAGGCCACCACCTATGCATACACATTACAATCAGATGGAAGGCTACAGTGATGACTATCATCATGGAAACAATGGCAACGGAAATGTAACAGCAATCTTCAGTGATGAAAATCCAAATGCATGTAGAATAGTCTAGAAGGACAAGATGTGCAGCAAAGTAAGCAGTATTCCTCTTTCCTCCAAGAGAAAGATGTGATGACATGGACCACAAGTTAAGCAGAAATCAATGCACTCAAAATAATACTTTAGATAAGCATGTGGGAATATCAAAATATATGGGATTCTTGGCTTGTAAGAGCAGGAAGAATTTATCCCCTATTCCACTTCTAGAGGTCCAATGATACAAGCCACCTAGAATTCATTTCTTGCAAACAATTCCACTGTCAATCTGTATTCCGAAGCAGACAGTTTTGCATGGAAAGTTTATTCCCTTTCATTCACATTTATAGTTGAATGACAAATATTTTTTAAAAGTTCATTGATTATTTGATCTACAATTCCTCTTGGCTTGAAAATAAAATAGGGAAAGAAACACATGTTGGTGCACCATTCACCAGTTAGTACCAGTAGATTACTGTCAATATATGGATCTTGGCAAAAGTCAACAAAATTCCCATCTGTATTGTACAAGCTTAAGAAGAAAAAGAGGCATTCTATCTGCCAACCAAAACGCCAAATTAAGGGCTCCCCATTTGGGGTTGATCATAGTTTTACGATGGTCATTGCAAACTAAATTGCACCTAATGATGAAGTAATGAAAGCAAAGTTCCCCTGGAGACAATCAGTAAAAGATAACAAAAATGCACATGCATTGCAAGATACAGAAGATATGAATAAGATCTTTGTCTTGCACAGCATCCAGAATTGATAGCAAGGAGGGAAATTAAGAGCTTTCTTATTCCTTTTTCCATCCATGTACAAGGGAGAAAATTTCCTCTAAGAAACAATGCAAAAAATTTGCAAGTGAGAAATGGAAATCATAAGTTGATTTCCACAAAATTGTTGACCCAAACAGTGAGACAACATGGAGAGAACCATCCATCAACGTAAAGAAGTCTACACATAGTTGCCGAGAAGAAGTACTAAAAGATGCCAAGAGGTCAGTAAGATGTAGTCCAGCAGAAAAGGATTCGAATATTTTCCAGACCTGTAACCAACATAAGCCGTATATTAGTTAGTCCAGAACCAAAACACAATATTGGCAAGTAGCAACTATAGAGAAACACTGGTAGTCCGACAACATTAAGAATTTAGACTACCAGTTAGCTTATCAAAATAAATAAGTGTTTGAAGATGTCATTCCGAAAAAGATCCTGGAAGTTAACAGAGCAAAAAAACATTTCTTAAGTACCAAATGTAAGTTAGCAGTTACAATTGTATCCCTAGAGGAGCAAAAATTGTGTCATTACCTAAAAATATCAAAACAAAGTCTTAAAACACCTCCATCCTAATTTCTTATCCTTTTACCTTATAAGAGAAACCTCGATCAAATGTGAGAAATGTTTAGACCTCATTGAGATTTCAAATGCCAAATAGAGGAAATGAAATGCTAGATTAGGATTATTTACAAATGATAGAGGAACTTTGGAAACCAAGAAAAATGGAACCAAGAGTATGACGTGAATTTGACTGAAAAACCGAATAGCCAAATATAATAATAATAATGTGTGTCTCCACCCTTCTGGCTTTAACTCAGCATCTTGCTCAATAAATTCCGAAATTAACTATTTATCATATTGAAAAAAAACAACACGCAATCAAGCAATCAACCTTACCTTCACTGAAAACAAAATTTAGTCATCATTATCACTATCTATTTCAGATTCTTCATCCACACCATAAAAAACTTCCTCTACATCTTCATCTTCACTTTCATCCTGTTGGTCATCATGTGCTATAGCATGACTTTTGTAGTTAGTGGCCCTGTCAATCTGCAAACGAACATGAAAAGCAAATGAGATAACAGAACTTAAGTACAGGAAGTTCACAAGAATAAAATGATTTTTGAGGCAACGAACCTGTGTGGTTACAAGTTGCAGGCGACCAGACAATTGCAGTAGTTGGTTTACAGTTGCCTCCTTTGATTTTGAGACCTAGAAGGAGAAAAATAATGAAAAATGTTACATAGCACAGAGAATTGTTAATGGAGAAAATTATGCAATGAAATTTGAAATAATTTGACGTGATCAAATGCAATTATTGTGATGTCCACCCGTCACCAGACTTCATTCCAAACCTTTAAGTAACCAAAAAATGAACTCCAAAGGAGAAAAAGAGGCCACAAATTTTAATAACAGTGACTTTGTGGGACCCACCTTGTACAAAGAATCAAGAAATGGGGTCTTTTGTTCCTGAGATACAACATACTCGCTATGATTCACTAATATGCAGCATATCCATGGAAGAACAAATCTTGCAGCGAATGACCTGTTTACATAAAGCCTCTTCTTTAATGATTGGTCAAAGTTTCATACTTTTTTATTTGCCTTTTCAATATTATTACAACTGAGAAGTAGAACTTCAAGACATGAATTAAATAACTAATCAAAGTTTACAAATAAGAAAAGCAAACCTGGAATGCCATGCTCCCACCAAGACTTTCAACAGGTTGTATGCCTCACTGGGATCCAGAGAAACAATAGTTGCTTTCATCTGGATTTTTTCAATTGCAATCAAACCAATTTTATTTATTTAGTAAAAAGCGATATCAATAGAAACGGTGTTATCTTAATTCTTCCAATTTAGAAACTAACCTTTCTTTGAGGGGTACTCACTGAAAGATTGATACCTTTCAGCATCTTTGAATCACTAATTGAGCTAGGTGTGAAATCTCTGTCATTAAGAATCCCTAATGATCTCAACCGGTCTTCCATGGAGAATGTAACATCATCCATGTCCACTTCTTGCACACTATCTGCAGAGGTGAGACAATAGTGTAAGATAAAAAAGTGAGATGAAAAAAGGGAAAAAAAAACCTTTGGAAAATTTCAAATGATCTCCAGGTAATTTTCATGCCTGTTTTAGAATTTGACCTGCTGAAGTTAGAAGGAATTTGGAAAAGAAGAAGACAGATTGCAAGTATACAATATTTTAATATCACGATAACTATATTGTCTAATTCCAACATTAGCTTTCATGCATTTATTGCTTTACCTCTTGGCACGATTCTTAATTACTTTTTAGGTACCTCAACATGAATTAGCACTCTCTACATACAGTGTTCTGCTCTAATTTAAGAAATTTCCAACAGTTGCAATACTCCGAGAACGCAAGGTTATCAGTCATATTCCTCACTCATACTTGACCTTACACTTAAAATTACAGGAACAAGTGTTTGGACAAGCAATTTAAGAGTCTAACACAAATGAACCAAAGGAAGATAAGAGACCATGTTCAATTTTTATCTGAATCCATGCTCTAATATTCTCATGATGTTTCAGTAAATTCTTTAAAAAATAATAATAATAAAAATTAAAAAAAATCAAGTATCATACTACAAAAGTCAGGAAAAGTCTCTCCATGAGTATAAAACCATTAAGGAATATGTTAACATACCTTTACTCACTACTGGTTTAACTGCACCCTGTTTCTCGACTAGACTAAGGACTTTAGGCAGCGGAAGTAAAGCATCTTCAGCACTTGCACGATCAAGGGCAGTAACTGTCATCATCAGACAAATAGTTACAGATGACGAAAGACATTGCATGCACATAAACTCCCATAAATTAAAAACTGAGTCTCTTAGCTTGTTTGTACTTGTAAAAAATTATATGCGATTCCGTTCAAGTTAAGACAATAGTTCAAGCAGCAAATGAATCATCTCTTGCCACTATTAGAAATTTTTTTGACCTATTTCAACCACATTGGCATTCCAAACAAAGAAATTTACAGTCTGACCCTTGCGCAGTTTGGTGATGATGAAGAACCATAAAAATTTAACCTCATGAGTTGGAAAATGTTGAAATGTCAGTGGGTATTTCGTTTCAGTTAGTAGGCTTAGTCTCTAGGAGTTATAATTCTCAGTTTGAGTCGGACCAAGTTTAAGTTGAGTAATGTTCTGTTTCTATGAGTTAACTGTTTATGCAGATCATGGACTGTTATGGGTCCCCTCTTCTTTCGGTGTGTTCTGTTATGTATTTGTCTATATAAAGGCTTGATGTTAGTTTTCTTAATCAAATGGAGACAAAAAACTCCTAAAAATTATATATCCTGCTTAAAAAAAGGTTTGCAGTTACTTAAAAGACAGAAGTTAAGTAATAACTAAAAATCTTGGTTCCTTCAAAAAGCCAAATTATAACACTTGGAAAGTTCCCTAACATAAATAGATCAGATCTATGATTTCAGGCTTTAAGACATATAATGGTAAGTATAATGGCTAGGTTATAGCAGTGAAAGTCAAAAGTCACCAACAAATAATTAAAACCCAGACAACAAAACTAATATAGTATGAAAAGAGGTTATGGAGATGAAGTGCAGAAACGAAGCAACACTACAGTTAGGGAGCCTCCATCACTAGTATGTTTAGGCAGCCAAAACTGACTAGATTCTCTGATTGTTGTACAAAAACAAGTAAAAGTGCAAATTATAAAGAGAAAAACATTATTGACTTACTTCGATTCTGTATGTCAGATACTTTCTTAGATTTGTCAGATTGGCTGATGGGTAGAAGGATTCCATCAAGTGAACTCCTTAACTTCAACTCTGTACCAGACTGCACTACAATTTTTTCAAATGATGGCTTAGCTAGCAAACCATAAGCAAGAAATACATGACCAGAGGCAGGCTTGGCAATGGATAGTAACGTTGCAGCAAAAATGTTGGGAAGTGATCCCTTGTGTTTCTCTGTCATTTTGTCATCGTGTGAAATGCAGATTTTTGTAGGCTTTAAATTCAGTAATTCTTCTACACATTTTGCATGCCAGAAATAACAGACCCCAATTTCTGAAATGGCCAGAACACATAAACCTGGACCATTTTCATCTCCAGTTTCAACAGACCTGCTATCCAGAAAGACAGCTGGGTGGTCCAATGCAAGAAAACAGTATGCGGATTGTTTTTTGCTCCCATCAAACTTCCATATTGCTACATATCGTTCACCAACAGAAGAAGATATCACAAATCTCCCATCTTCAGAAAAGACCATACATCGTACAGCTCCCTATTAATTAGCATAAATAAAAAATCATATGTAATGGTATGTAAATGGCCAAACTATTTCTATGTACATCTATCATGGAAAATGAAGTACAGATTTAAAGTTGACAGAATGGCACAGAAACTCAAGAGAAAAAAGAAGTAGCATAACTCACAGGATGGCCATTAAATTTTTGAAGCTTTTTCTGGTCTGAACAATTCAAAATCTTCAACTGTGCCGATGCAGTAGCTAGTATCTTCCCATCTGATCGATTAAATACCAATACAATAACACTTTATATTGTGCAAACCTGAAGAAAGGGTTTGAATGTAACTCTGACCTTTCTAATTGATGTAAAAGTCAGGCATGCAAACCTGAGGAAATAGAAATGGAAGAAATTGCCTTCGACGAAGCTCTGAACTTGCGCACCACACCTCCCGAAATGGAATCAAGTTCACAAACCATGCCATCAGCACCAGCAGTGTAAATACATGAACCATGCGCTGGAAATGAAATGGCACTGACTCCCCTGCATAATAGGATACAGTTGATAAAGGATATATTGTTTGACATTTAAATGCAGATTTAAATCACACAAGCCAATTTGGGGTAAAATGTTTAATTTTTTGCACAGATTTGAATAAAAATATTTAGGACAAATATAAGATAAATGTTTCATAGAAGAAACAAACTCCTGTTATCAGTGTGCATGCCTTTGTCATAAATATGGTGCTCCAAAATCGCTAGTGTCATTTTACCAAAAAAAGAAAATAATTGGCTCAGACAAAAAACTCACCCAGGATGGCAATCATTAACTCTCCATTTCAACTGACCTGCTGCTACATCCAGTGCCAAAACATCACCACTGCCTGTCCCTAGCACCAGCAATGATGTACCAAGTTTCCTTTTCTTCTGGGCACCAGCACAAGAAAGAATTTTGATCAACCAAACTCAAACCTATATGATGCCACAAAAGCAACTAATGATTTCAATTGAGTAAGCAAAGAAACCTTTTTGTCCAATGACACCCACTCCATGCACTTATAATCCATGGAAAGGTGCTTGCTTTCTGACTTAGCAAATAAAGTATTAGTATCAGTTGATGCAATATCTGCAAACTCAGTCTGCACCTGACCCTTTATAGCATCCCATATCTGAAGGAAAACCAGAGACACATCACATATCCTCAAATAAGACAGAAATTAACAAAAGCCATATTTTCATGTTTTTTTAATTTTTATGGAACCCTTTCCAGCTCATACCACTTTCATACAAAAAATCAATAGAAAGCCTACATATGGCTAGAAGGAATGCTGAGCAACAAAATTGAACTCATCAAAGCTTAAACCAAAGAGGGTGTTAAAAAAAAAATTGTCTTCTCAATTGCACATAGAAAGAGAACAAGAACTAACAAATGTCCTCTCAGCCTCCAAAAATCACTAATTTTGCAAAATACCAAACAAAGATATCCTAGAACAGCGCTACCTTAATTCGGCCATCGCCAGTGCATATAGCAAAGAAGTCCAAAGATGGACTAAATGAAGTCAATACATCCCTTATATTCGATGACCCCATTCCTGAAAATTTAACCAGAGGAAGAAAAAGATTACAAAAAAAAAGGTTCGTCAAAGAAAAGTTCTACAAGAAATTTTAAAGAAACGTGTGAACAATTAAACCTGTTCTTCAAAGTTAGAGAAGGAAGTGGCAGCCACGGCGGAGGGGGGAACGTTGAAGCTCTTCGGCGAATTCCCTGCAAGCAGCGGCAGCCGTTGTATCTTCTTTTTTTCTTCTGTTCTTTCTGTGTATTTTTATATTTGAGTAATTTGCTCAACTGAGCTCTACATTTTTTAAAATTTATAATTGCACCCTATAGTATTCATAGCAATATTCAATAACCAGAAAATGGATGAAAAAGAAAGGAAAGATGCCCCAGGGATACAGACAAGCTGGCAAGGTAGGTGTAAAATTTAGTTAACTCCAACGGCAAGCAACTGATTCGATAAATGGCTGTTTTGACAAGGGTAATGTCTTGAGTTGACAGTCTATTCATCATTCCTCAATTTATATCTCACCGGCACAAGGAGCCTCCATGACTAGTGGGAAGGGTTTCGCCCGCAAAGGACTTTCCCCTTAAACCAAAGAAATGGAAGAAAACTTAACAAATAACCAATACTATTACCATATAAGAACTTATTTAAATTCAAAAAATTCATTAAAATCAATTGCAATTATAATGATATCAATTTTAAAGAGAATTAGATTATGATTGACAAAATCATGAGTTCGAGTTTTCAAAGTGATAAATATTGTTGGATAGTGATTTAGTTAGATCAAAGTAACTCAATACCATTTTTTTTAAAAAAAAAAATAATATATAAATCTTTGAAATGATAATATTTGCCAACTCTGGGGAGTGACAATAAATAAAATGTTAAAACGAGGGGGTTTGGCTAAAAATAAAATTGTAGGGGTTTAAGGTGTGAGCTGCCGCCGTTAAGTTCATAAACCCTTGCAAAAACCCCATATCAAAAGACTAGTGAAAGGAATTCTGCAATGGCAGCTAAGGCAAACATGGACACTCAATCAAAGAAGAGAAAGGGGATTTCAGGACCCAAAGGAGAAGAAAATAGGTCGGATTCCAAGAAATTGAAATTGCAGTCGAGTAATCTTTCACAAAAGGCGTCAAATAAACTATTTAAAGCATCAAGAGAGCAGCAGCAGCAGAAAAATCAGTATGAAGATAAGCACAACATACAGAAAGGAGGGACAGAAACCAACAAGCAGAGACGTTTACGTGCAAAGGTTTGATCTTTTTGGCATTCTAATTTGGTCCACTATTTGAAGCTTTTGGATTAATCAACAAGGTGGTCATTTATGAATTTGCTATTGGAGCTGGAAATTTTCAGCTTGAGAAGTTCGTTATTTGATAGCACTGATGTGTAACTTATTAAAAATTTCTTACCGACCTTCTGAGAGTTATCAAAAGTTTTTGGGAGATTTTAGAATTCACTATTAAATTTTTCGGAATTGGAAATAGCAGGTTAATAATGTTTTCTGGTTTTCACTTTCACAAAGAATTTCTATATTTCTTAGTAGGGGAGGAAATTTATAGTTACAGTGTTTCTTATGTTTTCTTAGGCTTGTGAACTAACCTTAGATGTTTGATGCAGGAGCTGGCCGATGCAAGAAAGAAAAAGAGGAAGAAACATTTTACCGTGGAGCAAGTATGTCTCACCCCAACCTAAATGTTCTTTTTATGTTTACTTGTTAACTTTGGGAGTTCTTTCTTGCTTTTCATTTATGGCTATGTAGTTATAAATGAATCAATGACTATGAAAAAGAAAGGAACAAAAAGATATTAGTTTCATAAACATGATTCAAGTTTTATGTTTTGTACAATACCTATTCTGTATAATGTCTAAGCGATGTTTGGAATTATTTGGATAGGAGCTTGCACTACTATGGGAAAAAATGAGACGCCATGACATTGCTAAAGATGAGAGATCCACGTATTCATCTTTCTCCAGTTGCATTCATTCATTTTGATCCCTTCTAACCTAAAATATGCTATTCGATTGCTACTTTCAGATGTAAGACTAATTTTACCTTTGTTGCATATTTTCTTTATCTTGATGTGAAGATTTGTGACTGAAGCTCTGAATAAGATGAAGGGCAAGATCCCTGAGATTGCCTGCTCCCATGTATCATCTCGTGTTCTGCAGGTTAATCTTCTGCTTCCTCTCGTCTCCTATATTCTATTTCTGAGGTTTGTGTTATTTCAGCCACCTCTATTGACTTGGTTTCTTTGACTAGACTTGCGTTAAACATTGCTCACAAGATGAAAGGAATGCTGTCTTTTTGGAGCTTCGGCCACATTTGATTAGCCTTGCAACGAGCACATATGCTGTTCATCTGGTGACAAAGATGTTGGATAAAGGTAATTAATGTGATCATATGATTCTAGAAGATGGTTTCATTGTCTCTTTAGTGTCATTGGTAAATCATCAACTTATTATGCTCTTGCATTTCATGTGGAGAAATGTTCTTTTCCAAGTGGGATGGTGAAGTATAAATCATCGAATGCTTCTCTAAAGCAGCATTTTATGTTTATTCTTTTCATTGCAGCATCCAAAGAGCAGTTGGCACAGGTCATTTCATCTCTCCATGGGCATGTTGCACCTCTTCTTCGACATATGGTCGGTTCACTTGGTATGATTACATTCTTTTGGCTCTAATGGTGGTTGAATGATGTAGTAGAGTCTGCTTTTGGAGTAACTGGTGGCTACTTGTTGGCTTTCTGATAAAGCTACTATCCTTGTAGAAATCATTTCAGGGCGCATTATTTCTTTGAGAGCTTTTACAAAATAGTAATTTGAGGGTTTTCTTTTCAATTTTTGAACAACTTCCAGACTGCTGTTTGCAACTCCAATTCAGAGAGCATTATTGCTTTGTCTGATTTGAGTTTTTACAATATAAGTCATTTAAGTTAGAGCACTGAGACACCATGATAATGTAACTGACTGTTTTTCCCCAGTGTAGACTATTTTCTCAGTTTATAGTGTGTTTCTCATGCTTCCTTTTGCAGTTATAGAACATGCATACAATTTGGGAAATGCAAGTCAGAAACAAGCTCTTCTGATCGAGTTGTATTCTCCAGAGCTGCAATTGTTTAAAGATCTTGTTTCAATTAAAGAAACTGGGTAAACTATTTTCATGCTTATCACCGTTTTTTCGATTTGAAAATTTTCAGTGTTTTGTATTGAAATTTTCCTTCATACCAATTATCTCTCAGATTAGTTGATGTGATTTCTAAGCTGCAATTGCAAAAGTCTTCTGTCATCCGCCATATGACTTCAGTACTAGAGCCAATTTTGGAGAAAGGGATATTGGATCACTCTATAATACACAGAGCACTGATGGAGTATCTGACTATTGCCGATGAGGTATTTCATATGCCCTGAGTCGCTCCTATGATTAGAGAAGCAGAGATTTACTGCTATGTTCCTTATAAACACCCATTCTAAATCATATTTGTGGGAAGTCATCTGCTGCAGAAATAATTAAGCAGGTATCAGGCCCCCTCCTTGTTCGGGCTATTCACACTAAAGATGGATCCCAAATTGGTATTCTCTGTATCAAGCATGGAACGGCAAAGGTTGGTCACAAACAATTACAGCTTTCTCAGTCATACCTTGTGGATGATTTCACTTATGCTGGTTTCCTTTTTCTGTACCTCAGGAGAGGAAGAAGATTATTAAAGGAATGAAAGGTCAGGTTGACAAGATCGCACGTGACCGATGGGGAAGTATGGTATGTAACTATGTCTTTTTTCCTTTTATTTATGCTTGATCAATTTACTGTAGGGTTTGTTAGGATGGAATTACTTCATGGAACCATATAATCTTAAATCTGTTCTTTTGGATATATAAATTATTTTTAAGCTCTATTTACCAATTTGTTCCTTCTTTTTTTTTTTTTTTTTCGTCACTTGCATTTATTCATTTTCAGGTTCTTGTCTCAATTTTGTCAATTGTTGATGACACAAAACTATTGTCAAAGGTTGGTCCTTTAATTATTGTGTCCTGAATACTTTGTTTTCTGCTGAGTTCCGAATGTGTCACTCCTATGCTTTAAATTGTATTGCAGAACATCATTCGCGAGCTTGAAGGAAATCTGAAGGAACTTGTGTTAGATCAGGTTTGTAGCTTAATAGACCTTATCATCAATAAACCAATGAACAGTAACCTGGGAACTTGATATGACTATCTAATTGATACTAATAACAAGGTGGAAAATGTTCAAATTCAATGGAAAGTAATGAGGCATTGAACCAATTATGATTGTCATGTTGATCACATTTAGTGAAAATTCTAAGTTTTGATTGCACCATTGGAAATACACAGTGAACAGAACTGATGGATATATGTGCTGTTTTCTCTTGATACGTGATCTGCAATGTGTTTCTTTCTTAATCCAAGATATTTAGCTTGTAATTTCATTTCATTCCAGAATGGGAGGCGTCCCATCTTGCAGCTGCTTCATCCAAATCGTCCCCGCTATTTTAGCCCCGAAGATCTTGTTTCATTGAGTTTAACTCTCCCCTCCCTGAGTAACAAGGTAACTTTTTAGACTTTGAGAAAACATTTCCTTGAGAAGCTGAACAACTGGAACTTTGATTAAATTCTTTCTGTGTGTTATCTAATGGTAAGTTGAAAAGAAATTCTTTTATGCCTCAGCAAATGGAGTCTTCAAAGGGCCATGAGGAGAGTGGGGAGGATGAGAAAGACCCAGATGAGATTGTACCTGAGACCAAAAGGAGAAAAAGTAATCGGAAGGATTCGCTTCTGGAGGAAGTTGGGAAGAAGGATCCTTTAACTCGGAGAAAAGAATTATTGATCAATGGTGGTCTTGCTGAGGTTTTCAGTTTTCTACCATTCATCACTCTTTTAATTTCAAACTAGTTGGAAGAGTATTGGATCCTGAGATGTCTATTTTCAACATTTTGCAGAAGCTCATTGATGGATGTTGTGAGATGGCAGGGGATCTGCTATTTTCAAGATTCGGCAAAGAGGTTATCTATGAGGTAGTTCTTTTTGCTTGGATAATCTCTTTTTTGGTTTTAGAAATGCAATTCAGCTGTGAAGCTAAGAATTTGATACCCAATACATCATGAAAGATGGTTTGGTAGTAGCCATTGATTTTCTAATTCTTAAATTTAGGTTGCTACCGGGGGTGCGGATGGCATTCTTCACCCTATCATGGATGAAAAATTGAGAGGGTTACATGAAGTTATAGCATCTCTTGTAGGAGAGCCCAAACTAGAAGGAGATGAAGAACATTTCCTCGAACACTTCCATTCGAGCAGAATAATCAGGAAACTGATATTAGATTCACCTGCATTTGCTTCCACTTTGTGGGAGAAAGCTCTAAAAGGGAAATGTGCAGCATGGTCTCAGGGTCACAGGTAACAATGCTAGTTTTGTTTTGAGGTTTTTACCATATTCAGTTCCAAAGAGGAGAGTTTTCTTTCTAAGGTTGAATTCCTGATGATCCCATTCTTTTTGTTTCTAGCTCCAAGGTGATCTCTGCATTCTTAGAATCCTCAGATACTGCAGTACGTGAAACAGCCAAGAAAGAATTGGACCCCTTGGTGGAGAGCGGCGTCCTCAGATTACCCACAGCAAATGAGTCTGATAAAACTGACCATGTTTCCAAAACGATGTAAGATTGAAACCAGACATGTCATGGAGACATTTGCAAAGGCCTTCCCAATGGTTCAGGCTGCGTGAGGTTACTTCCAATTTTGTAGCTGTTAAAAGTGTTGTATTATGTTGCAGAAGAAACCAGAGCTTTATTTATATATTCATGTGAAAAAATGAGCTGGAGAACCAACATCCCCACTTGTTTTGATAACAAAGTTTCAATGATAAACAAAAGTTCTACTCAGGATTCTAAAGCTATTTCAGGTTTTGCCTTTATCATGGATAATTTTGTTTTTATCTAACTGATTACAAGTCAAGTGTTTGATTGAGATTTGGTCAGTTGAATGACAGAAAAGGATTATGCTAAAGCAAATATCATTCATTATTAGCTCAATTTTTTGCATTGTGTTCTTGGTGTGTTAGTAAAATGAGCAGACTAAATTCAAAAGCTCTTCTCTTGCAATCTGCATTTTTCTTCACTGTGCATTCAAGATTCATGCTTGAACCACACGTTTCTTCGAATTGTACCTACGAAAACTTTCCCTTTCCAGAATCTTCTTGTAATTAGCAGAATGGTGAGGATAGCCCTGGTGAAGATAATCAGTTGGATTGAAAACTGGAAGTTCTTTTCTGGATGCAGAAGAGATTCTTGATGCTGCATTGGCTTTTAGACAATTCTCTATTACAGTTGCTTCTTTTACAAATCTTGCTCTGAGATCCTTCATCCGTTTCAGAATCCAGTCACTTCTCCCTCTTTCTGATGCAGGTTTTCCAATTCCCTTCACATTACTGTTGCTTGAAGAATCACATCTCATATACACACCATTTCTGCATTCAACACAGAACCTATTCTTTCTCTCCAGGTCAAAGTCCCTCCTCCTTGCATTGTCTGATAGGCAAGCATACGCCTGTCATAACCGGAAAAAAACCATTAAAATCATCTCTGAATTCTCTTGATGAAAATGCTCCGTAGAATGCAGACAAAGAAGTAACCTCAGAGACAATCTTGAAAGCAAACTCTGCCTTGGGATGCTTGTTTTTATCAGGATGAAGCTGCAAAGCTACGAAGAAAAGAAACAGGTTACAGACACAGAGTACTACAAAGAAAACAAGAACATGTGGGCTGAAATTCTGATACTTTAACGCACCAAATCTGAGGTACTGCTTCCTGATACAATCAATCCGTGCATTCTCATCAACCTATAAGAGCCATTGGCAGAAGAAGCTAGAACATGAAATGCAGCTGAATCCTAAAGATTTCCAAGAAACTCTGAGGAACATGAAAAAGAAAAACAGAAAGAAACATACTTGGAGGATTAGATACCAGTCGATGAAAGGCGATCGAACCGGATTTTGATGAAGCCCTCCATGAGAACAGCTGATTCTTGGATTAGAAATGCTGCAAATTTCTGATACTAACTGGGATTTGCTGTCTGATTCATTATTCTTGGCTTTTCCCATTTCTTGATCCAAAGATGATGAAGAGACAACTGTTATGGAAGGACAAGGTAGTATTAGAGTTCTCTCTTGCATTTAAGGGAGTTAAGAACCAATTAAAGGGGGGAGCAGTTAAGAAAATAAAGGGCTTAGTTTGGATATTTAAAAGTGGATCAGTAGGTAAGGAGAAAAGAGATGGAGTCATGGAGAGGTTATTCTTGATAACCCCACTTTTAAATCTTTTCTTTAACGGTTTTATAAATCGTAAATAATATAAATCAAAATATGCATTTAATTCATAGAAATGAAATTTTTTGAGAGGTTAAAAGTCCTTAATTGATTAACATATGTTGAGAAGACTCAGGTTTCATTTTATCCAAGAATACAAAATTGAGCCCACCTAGGATTTGAAATGAAATGAGACATAACATTCATTCTTTTGTGTTTTTGCTGATTTGAAATACAAGAGAAAGAAGAAATTGGCATGGCATCTTTTGAATGAAGTGCTTCTTGGCATTGGAAAATGAGAAGCTTGACTCTAATATCTTTGACCCATTCTTCAAGTGGCTACTTAGAACCCTACTTTCAAAATGATCGTGAAGTTTTTGTTTTAAAATGATCATCGTTTACATATTTCAAGGTGAAAGGTATAAGTGATTTATCCCTCTTATTATTTATTTATTAACCTTTTCCAATGACATTTATTATATTTACACATCTCAATTTTAAAATCCACCAATCACATTATCACTAATCTCAACTTTTCATAAATTCAATGAGGGATAAAATTGTCCAAAATAGATAATATTATGATTACCTTAATTTAGATAAAAAAATTTTAAACGACAATCATTTTGAAATGAATAGAATATCAAGGTAGAGTAGTTTGCAAATGTGGTAAAAGCTATAGTTGGACTTGGTTAAATCTACCTCCTAGGATATAGGATTAATCTTTTGTACTCATTTTCAAATAGGATTGACCAAGAAAATTGAAGAGATTGACAATGCTAGAACAATTGGCTATAAACTCACCAGTCATCTCCTTCAAGAATAACATCATCATTAACTAGATCTTCATGAAACTCGTTATATCAAATTAATCACATAAAGATAATAATTCTCGTAATTAATTTAAGATAACAGAGTTTATTACATTAACTCGATCGATAATTCAATTTTATGGTATCTCTAGACTTTGGTTTAAGACAATATTGGATGATGTAAAGAATTGTGGTGCCACTGCTGGGCTCGATGGTTTGAAGTAACTCATTCCCAAGGTTTTTGGACACAAGTCAACAAAAATGGGGGGCAAAAAATGGTATTCCAATGCATTCCATGAATCTATACAAAAATCCTTCCATGTATTATGAGATAAGTAAAAGGATAAAAGTCTCGAAAGCATCTAAACTTTTTCATTTTTTGATTTTTTAATGAGTTTCGTTGTCATGAATTTTGGGATAGGGTTTAACAACGAAGCCCTTTTTTGGCTTAATCCTTTGTGGATTTTAATAGGTCGTGGAAGGTAAGTTTCAATTGGTGAGGCTTCAAGAAGAGATTTGTGCTTTCAATTTTTATTTTTTTGAAAAAAATTCATCCCCAAGGAGGGGGTGAAATAAAAAAGATCTGGCTTGATTTCATTGACACTTATCTCGATCAAATTACCAACTCAGATACATTTGAAAATTTCAAGTGTCTGAACAAAAAAATAAATAAGTTTAGATGCATCAAGAACTTTTTACCCTAAGTAAAACTTAAATAGCATTGTAATGTTCCAGAAAGAAGAGATACAGAAAAATCCCTTGAATATATTAAGTCAAAAGGCATTATATGCACTTTTCATTTACAATACCAATATACAAAAATATCACTAGAAAATTAGATGAGATGGAGATACAAAACTAGAATATACACTACTTTAACCCCAATAATATATCCCCGGTTTTCTAAAGGTTCAGCTGACCATCCCTGATTCCTGTGTGTATACAAGATTAGAATATACACCACCTCAACCCCAATAATCTCTCCTGTTTTCTAAAGGTTCAGCTGATCATCCCTGATTCTTGTATGTTTACAAAATTAGAATATACACCACTTCAACCCCAAAAAAACTATCACCTGTTATCTAAAGGTCCAGCTGATCATCCCTGATTCTTGTGTGTTTACAAAATTAGAATATAAACCACTTTAACCCCAAAAGCATATCACCTGTTTTCTAAAGGTCCAGCTGATCATCCCTGATTCTTGTGCCAAACACACGATAATTCCTAGAACCCCATTGGTCCCCTTTATCGACATAGTATGATATCAAGCAAAGATCCAGCCATGGTGGATTTCTCTCGCTGCTGTTTTCATTGAGTCCAAGCAACTTATCTCGCCTCCTTGTCATCACATCAGCTGGGTGATAACCATGAAAAAACTCTACCTATATATGTATTTAAAGATGCAAAAGACTTGTTTCAATCTACTGGAAAAACTTGACAGGAGGGTAGGAAACTACTTGAAAGGAAAGAAGGTAGAACAGCATCTTTACCGCATCTTCTGCATATAGAAACGCATGGATTCTTGCAGTTGGATCCTCTAGCGTTATTCTGATCCGATAAATCCCAGCAGGAGAACGGAAGAGCTCAGGCTGCCATGGATACATCGCTACTATACGCGCTACACACCTGTATTTGTAGGTCACCTGAAATGAATAAGAAGCTTGCTGTTCAACATGAAGATGACGAACACATGCAACTGTGCATTTCGCAACTATCATGATGAAATCAGGACTGAAGATAGGACAGAACTGAAGAGAAGAAAACCGAAAAAAAATGTTCAAGGGGATACCTCGGGATAAGTGAGAATATTCAGCAAGGTAACAAAAGGCGCATGTGGGTGGTCGGTTTCTGAGATTTCAGACAGACACATTATTGTTTGCAGCAGTAACAGTACCATCATTTTAGGACCAAACCACAAAATACCTAATGACTAACTGATCAAACCTGTTAGACTAGAAGGCCACGGAAAGCTTTGCATAGGCATCCTACCAAATCTCTTTCTATTTCTCTTATCAGAAGCCCTGAATCAAATTAAGTGGTCAACGATTATGACAAAATGGTATCATATGACATCAAAATCAGGCCACAACCTTTGGCGTTGCAATACAAGGTCATCGTCATCTGGCAAACAGCAAAGTTTTGAGAATGGCATCAGAGTTGCAAACCACAGCCCATAACTGGCTTCACATCTCAAATTAAGAAGTTTCGCCCATCTGCCAGTTTTAAGGACATTGAGGGCATGCTTTTCATTCGATTCAATTTTCACCTTTAGGATAGATCCATTAGCTGGAAAGGTACATAAGATATCCCTTGGCAGATGAAATGGTTCCAATTCTAAAGGAAGTGGTCTTTCCCCTTCATCCTCTAGCCTGTAGCATATCAAATGTAAACACACTGTATCTCAAAGTACAATTTAGACTTCACCTTGTGAGACCAGCAAAGAGAAGAATGGTATCATGATATATGCACATATTGAGATGACAGAAGCAGAAGACAAACATCAAGCAGTTAAATTTGCCAAAGTTTTGTATTTAGTTTACATCTCAGAAGCTGAAAAGTAAACCATTGTAAAAAGGAAATATGATCAATTGCATGCAAAGGCATGCAACATATACAACAGAGTTTCCTGTAGTCATAAAAAAAGTAGCTTATCACACTTACACAGCCTATGAATGGAAAATGGCATGTATAAGCAGAAACTTCATTTGTGGTTCTTACTGTTAGTTTAAATGAAGGGCCACAGTGGATTTGATCAAACAAAACCCAACACTGCAAAAGAAAGGCTAACAGAGAACTGTGCCAATGTCAGACACTAGGATCTATCTTACATTGAAATATTACCTTTTTCTTTTTTTGGTTAAAGATGCAGACATTTTTAAAATCCCAAATATAGGAAGCTGCATCATAGGTCCTCACAATTTGTGGTGAACTGAAATTGGGAAAGATCATTAGCCTTTTTTGAGAAAGGGAGGATTCTGCCCCAGGATGGAAAAGACATGATTGCTAGAAGCATCAAGAAGATTGTAACAATAGTTGTTAGTGAACATACAATCACAAAACCTATTGTTTACTTGCATATGCCACTTAAATTGGTAACTCACAAAGTGGCAAATGAGAAGCAACTAATCACAAATATTTGCTACAAGGTTCATATCTGTGAATTTTAACAAAAATAAAACATTAAGCAACAAACTTATTGGCAGCTGACCCTCCCCATCCAACCAAAGAAAATAAAACAAAGCACAAAGATAAGAAAAGAGAAACAGAAGCTTACTTGCTATCTATTGCCACTGGTGGAGTGTCAGTTCCATCCCAAACAAAGATTACCCACTCATCTTTTTGGAATTCAAATATATGAAGAATCTTGTATAAGAACATAATTAGAAAAAATTAATCAGAAATATGATGGAAATTTGGCTGACTATTTAATTATTTTATCTGTACAAGAGTGATTAAATTACCTTGCAAACCAGATTAAAGTTCTCTCCTGGACCAACATCCTTCAGTGGTTGAAAACCGTTGGAAACTGTCAAGCAAGATTGAGATTGACAATACAATGCATATGAAACAAATTGCTTTGTTAGCATTTTGATTTTAAGAAGGATAAAAGATAAAGTGCAATTATACAGAAATGAATATAAAAAAACAATTTTTCAAACATATCGGTGAAACTGTTACAAATATGCATGGATGCACACATAACAGATATTTCAAAAATTCTATTCATTGCCCAAAAAAATTGTATTAGGCAGCAGAAAAAATGATATTTAAGAACAAAATCACTTGAGGAGTACGCTTTTCAAATTGAAGAGCAATATCAAATTAGAGTTCGTATTAAACGTATGCTTTAGGGTAGGAATATCATGCTTCCCTTTCTATAATTATATGACCCTCAAAGCCCAGCCAAATCAAGGAAGGTCAAGATGTTCTGACAACGGGAACAAGTGAGAACAGGAAAGGTGGAGAAAACAGTATGAATGAGGAATTCTGACTTAAGAAAATGAAGGAATGAAAGTGTTTGACTTCAAAAAAATGACACTGCTAAAGTAGTAACTTCCTTAAATTAATAGCAAACATAAATCCCAAAATGGATAAGCATGAAGAGGGAAAAGTTGAACCTATTTCCTTATGGTGTTGATCCATCCAAGACCTTAAGTTCTGTACAAACTTCCTGTCTTGGTCTCTAGCTCGATACAAGCTAGAAACTTGATAAGGCTTAAAGCTCCCATGTTTCCATTCAAACAAAGCAAATGAAGAGAATTTTTTGTTAAAAACTGCATAAGCCTCTGATTCATGAGTTTTCATCTGTACAAACACAAACCCACTTGTCAACATAAAAGTAAAACTCAACATCCATGAAGAAAATTAAAAAACACTACACATTAGCATCCTTATTATGAGTGACCCAGCAAATAAAAATGAAATCTTAGACTCTAACATTCAAGAAAATTAAAGCCTTGTGGTACATTACCCTATATTAATATAAAATCATCAACGTATATATAAAGTCATAAAATTACCCGGGAGAAAAAAAGATACCAAGAAAAGCCAAAAGGAGTCAAAATTCGAATTACCACAACACGAGAGAGCTGTATTATGTCCCCAGCACACTGAACTCGGGGAAGCTTTTCCATGGTTTCACAGAAGATATTAACTGACAGACCGGAACTTGGCACGGATTCATCCATGATTCTCAAATTACAGTAATAATCTACGAACAAAGATAAAGAATTCAAACACCAGCTTATGCATATGGCATCATAGTTCTTGAATAAATGCTTCAAAGAATCATTTTAAGGAAACAGCAAACTACCCTACCGGTGCCCCTGCTATGCCTAGGAATAGTGGTCTCTGTAACAATTCCGATGAGATTAACCTTCTGATTTATTGAAGAAATGGCGTCAATAATCTGAAGAAATTTGTAATCTTCGTCTCTGCTTTCCATCTTCTTCTGGTTAGGGTTTTCTGTTTTCTCTTCTCCGGTTCATTCTTGAATTCTTCTCTCCAAGGTTTTTGGCGCTATAAAGATAACAAAAGAAATGCGCTTCAACTTATATGGATGGTCTACCGCAACAATAAACTTACTTGGAACACTCACACGATCGATCCACTCATAACCTATCTCTCTCCAACTTATTTACACTAATCTTTCATTAATTAGAACCGTTAAATCACTAACATATCGATTCACAATTCACTTTTTAAAGGCATTTTTATCATTCAAAATGAAATGGATTTATTCTTCTTCAAAATTGAAATATTTCAAAAACTTCCCAAAAATCTAAATTTAGATTTATGCAAATTTGCTCCCTCATTCCAAATTCCTAAGATTTCTCGACAATAGAGGTTTCATTTTCAAATTTGCCTCTATCAACACCTTGCACTCTCTCACTCATTTTTATTGGTTCAAACAATGAAATACCTAGATTTGATGGAGGTTATTTTTATTATTATTTTTTTAGATCTCCGAATATATTACGAGTAGTAAGTTTGATCGTTTTTTCCATTTTCCAACAAAAAGAAAATGTTGGAGTCACTTTCTGAATTTTAAATTCAGATATATGAAATGGTAATTTTGGTATTTCACTATTAACTTTTTTTATAAAAAAATCACGACCTATGTCGCCCTTTTTTCTCTCTCTTTTTCTTTTCGAACTCTACTCCTTATCAACAAAAATTCCATAATATGAGAAATATTGTGCAACTCAAACTAACCATATCACTTCTCCAATTAGTCAATGAAATCAATACATACAGGACACCTCTAGTTCCAAGCCGATTATCACCAACTTGACCATCATTCTCCATGCCGCCAAGGCAATTGCTTCCACTGATTGTGCCAATATCATTGAGGAAGGTTTCGATTTTTTGTTTAGGATAATTGGAGGAAGTGGGAGTGTTTTCAATTGCAGGTGGAGACGGAGGGGTTTTAATTGGATTTCGATTGTTTGCTAGTGGAGTTTAGAAAAATTGTATGTGAACTACTAAAATTACCCTTCCATACATCTAAATTTAAAATTCAAAGAATGACTCCGGTGACATTGTGCCGGAAAATAGGAAAAAGGATCAAATATCTGTAACCTGTAATATATTGCGAGACCTAAAAAATTTTTAAAAAAAAAGGTTTAAAGTTACCAATCATAATATATTTGGAGACTAAAAATATCAATTATCCTTATCATTTATTTGTGTAGATGTAAAAAATTTGACCCCGAAGTGATCACACCAACAAGTTTAAACTTTAGATCTTTTAGACTACATTTACTTTTGCACGTGATCGGTATCTTCTACTTCATTTTCTATCATCTAATTTTTAACACTACCAAATAAAAATATTTAGATTACAAATAAAAGATCGAGTATCTCATGGGGTCTAGTTAGCGCTGTCAATTGAGGCTAGGTTGGGCCAACACTTTTTCTTGAAGGGTCACCAAAACTCCTGTCTAGCCCTAACCCCACAGGGCTGAGTGCCAGGATGAGCCAGGGCTCTTTTTTTATTTTTTATTTTTTTATTTTTTTTTATTGGAGATTATTTTGTTGTTTGTGACGAATGATGATTTGAATGATGTTCTAACATTAATATCCGGTTTAAACCGAGGCTAAAAAGCTATTTGAACTATACTATGAATGTTTACATCGTCAAACTTTGTCTTTTTTGAAAGTTAATCACCCAGCTAGAGATGGTTGGCAAAGAGGTTTAAAGATATGGGGAAAAAAAATGATGAAGATAATGATTCGGAGATAAAATGTTTTATTTTCATAGATATTAATGTTCTGTACATTACAATATATACATATTATTAGTCCCATCAATTATGGGAATAAATTGATTTTTTCTATTCAAGGAAAAATACATAATATCTTTTATTTGTGGAAGGAAAGTACCAATTGTGTCAATAATATGAAGATGAAGATGGAGATGGAGATGGTGATGGTGATGACTTAAAGGAGGAAACTGGAGATAGTAACAGCTTGCATGGGGTTGGTGAGTTGGGACGGTTGCTTATTGCAAAACCTCAATCAATGTGAGACTGTGATAAATGCTGGTGACCTTGCTATTTTGTTTGGTATTTTAAATTTTTTTTAAAAAAATATCCATGGTCCCAAGGGTCGACTCGACCCTCCCTCATCCCTCCTTGGCCTGCGGCCCTTAAGGGTTAAGCTAAAAAACCCTTGATGTTATTAGAGTTGGATTTTTGAAGTCCATCCCTTTAAAATTGTGGGGTAGGACTGAATTGGCCCCAAGGGTCCAATCCTAATTGACAGCTCTAAGTCCAGTATGTTTTTTTAAAATTTTATCTTAAAAAAATTATTTATATTTATTAGAGGTGGTATAAAAGAGGATGTATAAGATGAGATAGAAGATCGGAACATTTTTGCATGTCATTTAGAGAATTTTATGATTCATATCCTCTTATTTATTTATTGAAAATGTAAATTTCAATTTGTTGTCCATAGTTAAGAAAAGGATATAATTAATTAATATTAGTAGTAAATTTTGCAACCATCCATTGAAATTCTTGTTTATTTAATTGGGCCCACAAATGATGGTCGACCTAATTCTAACTCACGGGAAACATTATTGGGCCCACTGGACTCTTCACTACCACCACAAACAAAGCTCAAGAAATTGGGCCCACTTCAGAGGTTGCCCAAGGCATCAGCGGATTGGACCGCCGAGTCATTAACCCGACCCCACATTTTTTTGGTCGCCACTTTACTCTTCTTCTGTCCTCTTTCTTCTTCTTTCCTCGCCAGTCCCCACGTCCACCGGCATCTCCACCACCGTACGCTCTCTTCTTTCCTCCACCTCCCCATCTTTTCTTCTCCTTCGTACCTTTCCTCTCCCCCCACCGCCCAATAGTCTTTCTCGGAGGTTTGTTTTCCCATTAAGGGAAGCGCAACAATTTCATTTTACTTGGTCATAACCGCCTGGGTTTTCAAATTAGGGCATAAATCTGGAATTGTTTGATTGATTCTTTAAATGGATTTGGTTTTTCTTAATTTCGGACCTCTAATTTCGGTCTAAAGCTCTTTCTTTTTTTGTGTTCGGAGCTTAAGTTTGTAAGAGAAGTGCTGTGGAGGAAGTTGATTTTCTTTATTTGTGTTCTTTCGTAAGGTGGTTTGTAAATTGTACGTTATTGTGTATATTAATATTGTGATCTGATGGCTGCGACGACAATGGCGACTGCTGCTGGAGCATTGGTGCTGCTGTACTATGTATTGAGTAGGAGATCAGCTGCAAAAGTGCAGGATGATGATGATAAGAATGGTGAGGAGTATTCGAATAGATTGGCAAGGCGGAGGTTGTCCAGAAGGGCTGTTGCTCAGGCTCCGGCGACCTGGTTTGAGACGATTACGACTTTGTCAGAGACGCTTAGATTTACTTATTCGGAAACTTTAGGGAAATGGCCGATTGGCGATTTAGCGTTTGGAATTAAATATCTCATTCGGAGGCAGGTAAAAAGATTTGATATTTTTTTTTTAAAGAAAGAAAATCTTGTTATGGCAAAGCAGAATGAGGAAATTCAATTTTAGTCTTTGGATGATTTTCTGGGTTCTTTTTTGGACTATTTCAACTGAGGGGTTTTCTTATGTTCTTGGCAACCTATTTTGGCTATTACTTATGGAGATGCCATTTTCTGGTTGTGCTACCATATGTTACTTGTTTTGCTTAGTGGTTTCTTCTGTTAGAGGTTAAACCATTTGCTGCAAAGATAGCTGCCTGCATTCTGCTGTGTGTGTTTTGTGGTCTGCTGATGTAATGCATTGTGGTGTTTTCTTGAGCGAGATGCAGACATGATGCATTTAAATGAATGTTGAGAATATGATGCCGATGCCATTGTGGATATGCAATTTTTATTTGTTTTTGGACTTCGTCATGTAGTTCTCCCAGGAAAGTGCCAAAAGAGGGTTCTAAAAAGTGCAAAAGATATATATATTTGTCTATTCATTAATAAATTGGTTAAGTGAATGGCTGAAGTTGTCACCACTGAACCCAATATCTGGTTGAGTTTGTTTTTTTCTTCTTAAAAAAAGATGCAATAGGCAGGTAAGTGTACCTGTGTATGTGATCTAGATTTTTGCCCCTGAATAGTTTACTTAAAATGTTTCCTTTTCTGTTTCTTTTCTATTCATGATTTTAAATTGATTAATATTTTGCAGGGTAACCTACAAGTTGCAAGAGTGTATGCTGGGGAAAATTCTGTACATTTGAAGGGCCCTGAAATAATTGCTTTGTTATATCATTACTTGAAGTTGTTGACACTTTGTTATCTTTTCTCAAAGAAACCATTTGCTGTATTTTTGGAGTCTGCAGGATATTCTCAACCAGATGTCCTCCTTCAAAAGCCTAAAGCGGGGGTATGTGACTATAGATTGTAGTATGTCATTTTTGTTTTGCAGTGCCTTTTGACATACATACTTATTTCTTAAGTTAATGATTGCAGCTTTTGAAACCTGCATTTACCATTTTGTGTGACAAAGATTCCAAATGCTTCCTTCTTCTAATTCGAGGAACTCATAGCATCAAAGACACATTGACTGCTGCAACTGGCGCTGTGGTTCCTTTTCACCATTCAGTTCTACATGATGGAGGAATAAGCAATTTAGTCTTGGGATATGCACATTGTGGAATGGTTGCTGCTGCTAGATGGATTGCAAAGCTCTGTACTCCTGTTCTCCTCACGGCTTTACAAGAAAAGCCTGACTATGAAGTTAAGGTAGATGTTGTTCCTTTCAACGACACAACAATTCTAATATTATTTTTCTTTTCTATTCTTGTAAAGTGTTTGTGAATATCTAAGTATGTGTGCATCTATTTTTGGAATTGGAGAGGGAAAATCTTAAAGAGGATGATAGTAGCATTTTTTTTTTATGCCCTTCTTACTTTTCCCAATTCATGTGTTGAATGGGTAATTTATTGTATTTTAAACAGGGATGTCACTTGAAATTTGTTACCAAGTTTATAGTCTGAGTGGAGTTGGGATCTTGCTTTACTCATCGTATAGGTTTATTAATTTTTTAATTCAGAAATTTCCTGTTGCTTTTCAAACTTATTCATAAGCTTGATGTTCAGGGCTGTAATCAATAGTGGAGACATACTCTTTTAACTTATTGAAGCAAATCCGTTATTAGAAAATTGACTTGAGAAATAGATGTCTCATTTGATGCAGGAATTATGTCTATGGCATCATTATGTAGAATCTGGATAGCTAGTGTGAGATAACTTTATCATCTTCTGATTGCTTGACTTCTATTGTTTGTCCTAAAATCAAGTCCCTTCCAATTTCAGATGCTGCACTTGCGCTTATCAGAAGTAACTTTGGGTATGGTTTGCTTAATTAGTGTTCTGATGGGGCTTCTCTTTACAGATTGTAGGCCATTCTCTTGGAGGTGGTACGGCTGCACTACTCACGTATATCCTTCGAGAACAGAAGGAATTATCCTCAGTCACATGTATAACTTTTGCACCAGGTAAGTTGCAATCTGCTATGGTAATATATCTATAGATAGAATAGTGATGGAATCATGTCTTCTCCTTGATTTTGGACCTTTTAATTTGTTCCTCCCAGTTTATGGGATTAAATGATGGTTTTCTATTGAATATGGCATATATTTTGAACATTTAAAACCACATTTAAAGGGAAGACACTTCAGGCTAAATTTTGCTTCAAGTTCTTGTCAAGTGAGAATGAGTAGAATTTTAGCTCAAAAAATGCCTTTAGATAACCTGACGAGAGATGTTGACATTCTGCCAAAATTTTCACAGGACTTGTACTCTTGCTCAATTTTATTTGTATGTTTTTAACTTGTTGCAAAATGAAATTTCAATGCCTTTTACGTGTCATTTTATGAAATAAAGGTAGCAGTAACAAATTTTTTTCTTAAAAACTTTCATTCAATAGTCCTAATTAACTTTCTAATACTAATCCATCAATCCTTCATATAAAGGGTATTTTGAGCTTTCTTTCTAAAAGTTTCACGAGTTTTAATATTTGCCTTAATGGGTACTAGAGTGCGTCTGTGATGAGTAAAAAAGGTGGATGGAGTAATATCTTTTACCTTTTCTAGTAAAATGAAGATTTTATTTTATAGCTATAGCTCCCTCTTCTGTTAATGTAAATGAAGTGTATTATCCTTGGACAAATATTTTGGGACCTGGTGTAACTCAGAGCTGCGAAATGACTTGAGTTAAGAGGAAACCATTTAATTTGCCTTCAACTGCTAGACATCTTCTTGACCACTGAATTGACTTTGTTTTGATAAACAATACTTTGTTGTCTTATCCATTTGCTTGCAATAGCAATTCAATCTTATGTAAATTTCAAATCTTGTTTTTGGTCTTTGAGAACCATTTAGTTTACAAGCGATAAAGAGTTCCTAAAAACTGTTTTATAGAAGGTGCCTTTTTATGAAGGTAATTTATCTCTTTTACCATTGCTGAGTTGTTATTTCTTTCATGTTATTCTTTTTGTTAGCTGCCTGCATGACATGGGAGCTGGCAGAATCAGGAAAGCACTTTATTTCTACAATAATTAACGGCTCTGATTTGGTGCCTACATTTTCTGCTGCTTCAGTGGATGATCTTCGCCTAGAGGTGTGTTATTTTGACTTATGCATAAATGTCCATATGATGACATGCTGTATCTTGATAACACTTAATCCCATTTGGTTGACAAGGTATCTCTATCTTCGAACCATATTCCATTAGGTAACAGCGTCAGCTTGGTTAAATGATCTGCGCGATCAAGTTGAGCACAATAAAGTTTTAAATGTGATTTATCGCTCTGCCACTGCTCTTGGGTCTCGACTTCCATCTATAGCTAATGCAAAGGCAAAGGTTGCAGGTGCTGGTGCATTATTGCGACCTGTTTCTAGCAGTACCCGGGTAAGGAGATTTCCCACAATCTGTTGGGCAGCTCATCTGTCGGCTAACTAACTCAAAAAATTCATTACTTCATTTTGTTCACATGACCCGTTCTTCTATCGAGCTTGTGGTCCAAGTCTTTTTCTTGATCTAGTGGTCCTACAAAATCAACTGCCTGATAATTATTCCCGTACAAATGATGAATCCTTCACATGTTCATCTATTATTTTCTGTCCATTTGCTAAGGTATTGGTGGGTAATTTATGCATGACAAATCCAGGTAGTCATGAAGCGAGCACAAGATGTAGCTCAAGCAGTTGTTAGGACCCGATCTTCCCTGTCATCATGGTCATGTATAGGTCCTCGTCGTCGTGCAGTACATGCATTATCAAACTCTAAATCAGATGATTTACCCGAAGCTCCTCTTATCACTGAAAAAACAGAATTATCTTGTGTAAGCGAAGTGGTAACCCGGGAACCTAAGGTGGTGTACTGTTCTTCAAGCAGCGGTGGTTCAGGAGATGAAACTGGAGAAGAGGAGGATCTCACTCGGGTGGACAGAGTTATTGCTGCCTCTAACCTAGAAGACATCACCGAAGGTGAACTTTGGTACGAATTGGAGAAGGAACTTCAGAGGCGGGAGAGTGAATCTGATATTCAAGTCCAGGAGGAAGAAGAAGCAGCTGCAGTTAAAGAGATTGCCGAAGGGGAAAAGGTTCTGGCAGATGCAGTGGAAAGCCATACACCCATATCTTCATCAGATGTTTCAGATAATCTGCAATTCTACCCTCCAGGCAGAATCATGCACATGATATCTGTTCCATTATCAGTAGCCGCCGATGATTTTGATCACGACGATGGCTCTACAAAAGAACAGGTAGGCATATATGAAACACCAAGAGAATTGTATAGTAAATTACGATTATCCAGGACAATGATCAATGACCATTATATGCCTATTTACAAAAAGATGATGGAACAATTGATCATGGAATTAGAAAGCCCTGAGGTCTAGTTTTGTATGTAACCTGAAAATTTGCCCAACACCTAGAAATATACAGATCCATTACCCGGCTGGATGATTGTCTTCTCTATTTTTTTTAAAATCTTATTTAGTACAAAAAAGAGATGAATAAAAAGAAAACAACACAGATAAGGCCTTTTCAATTGCCAAATTTCAAGAATCTGACAGAATAGAATGGTGGAATGAATCAACCAACAAATAAAAGAGATTTTACTACTTGCTAATAAAATACCTAAAAGAACAGATCAAAGTTACTCATTCAAGATATTCATTCCCCAGGGATGGTTGGAACAGCAAAATGCAGATCATTCTACCTACTATACAATCTAGTAATCTGGATCGGTAGTTAGATTTTCCCAGAACTTCATTGCTAATGAAAGTTAAAGACTAAATGAATCTCCAATATGCCAGAATTGAGTTGACATGAATTCAAGGTTGCAAAGTATCTCATGATCAACCACCATATCGGTCCTTTAGATGTTCAGGAGGCTCCTCTTCCATAATGCCTGAACCAGTTGTCATCAAATATTCACGGATGGTTGTTTTACGGTCACCAAGGAAAGTATGATCCAGAAAATTATCGGAGGCTACATCACCAAGATTTTTGGCTGCCAAAACACTGTAGAGTATGGACATTTCAATACAATATTATCGTAGTACAGAGATTTCTCAGGTACAAAAGGAAAATGATGTCTAGGAAAAGGTTCTTGGTGTAACAGGTGATGGGGTATACAAGATGCCTGTAACCTCAATAGAAACACATCATCTGAATAGGACTTGGAAACCACTGATCCAGTGGATACAGTGATAATGTTCTAGATGAAGAACACCCTAGAACTAAAAGGTTTACTTGCAAGCATGAATCTGAATACAAGTTACTCACCAGTGGCGAAGATAAGCTCGACAAGGTAAGATATCATCTCGCCAAATCTTGTCAATGTCATACTGTCCATAGTTCTGGAAAAAGATGTCTCTATTTTCTGTAAAATACATCAAGTGAAACAGTCTATTACTACTCTAGTGCTTGTTTCAAAATTGAGAATCATGGATTGGAAGGAACAATTGGAATGAACACTGGTAATAAAGAAGAAATCTCTTTCAATACTTAATTTCTAATGATGAATAAGCGTGTAATCATCGGTTTCCACAACTACAATTTATCCTTCATATGTTGAGGAAAGTATATTGAGAATCAAGAAAGTCTTCTTATTAACATTATAAGGATTTAATGATAAGTATTCAAGTTTCCATTTCTATGTATAATTTTCCATGCCCCCAAGTTATCATGTTTACTTCCCTTGACGGTCTAACGTGATGGTAGAGCCATAGAAGTATTCCATTAATCACAGATTATAGGTATGAGTAGCAGTGCAAGCAAAGCATGGTTTGATTTACAGGAATCACCTTTGCACCTATTCTGGAAATATTCCTCATCGCTATAACGAGCACAAAGCACCTGCATCAATATCAAAAATGAAAATGTCATAACTCACAAGCCCATTATGGTAAGCAAACTAAGAACTCCCAGAACAACAAGCAGCATATTCTATTAAAACTTACCGCAGGAATAGTATAAAGCAGCCCATTTAATGTTTCCGGAATCACCTAAAAAAGGATATAAAGCAAATGCCCTCTCAGTCAAAATGTAAAACATTCATTTGTCTGCCTAAAGTTCAAAAGAACCGTGTATTATAACCAGAAAAAGTAAGACAGACTCACAGCTAAAAATCGGAACTCATGCTCCCTTTCAATAAATGATGGAATCTGATTTTGTCATAAAGACATAAGTCCAATCAGGATCTCAAGCTCAATACTTGAATAAAATTTTTGTAGTTTAGGAGAATATATATACCTTTGATCTTTGAATCTCAAAAATAGTAACAATTAGGCTTTCACCTTCACAGGGCTCTACACTCAAACTCGATATCTCCTGTGAGATCGGGGCAGACATGAGGTCAAGAACCTAGGTGTGTAAAAGTTCATGCAAAGAAGTAAAACATGAAGCAACATCAAAATCTGAAAATGAAGATTTCTCGTCATCACCCAACAGAGGGATAAAGAGAGAAAAATCCTACCATAAATAATCATCTCCTTTGACACATCTAACAACTGAACACTTACTAACCTAAAATAATGTCCTGGAGGAAAAGAATTGTTTGAAGATCGTCATGCCTCTCTAAAGAAGAAACTAAGGTGGGGACTCACTTCAACTTGAACATTTCACAGAGCATCACCAATGCATATTCAGCAATAAGTAAACTACTTCAGATTTAATTAGAAAAACTATGGTAATAGTTAATTTTACTCGCATAGCATGCCTCAATGTCCACCTGAACTAAAAGATTAGAATTTTTTTTCTTTCGAGAAACCAAGATAAGATTTGGTTCTTTGATTTATGAAAGAGCAAAGCAGGCACTTTCAATTGATTCTGGACCACAAGCATTCATCTCTTTTTATTATGATTTCTTGGGGTTTGAACCTGCTTTAAAAACTCAATCTTTTTCTTTACCAAGCAAACCTTGTCCCTTTTCCTTATTGCAAAACACACTAAGAAGAAATGCAGAAGTAAAACCTTAGTTTCAGGTCTAGCAATGCCGCGCTCGAAGAAAATGGGAGCAACATGAGCAAACACTCTCCGGAATCCACTCAATTTCCCCATTCTGAAGCTTATCAAGTCCGGAAACGTACTCCGGGCACTCCTCTCTGCTCCAATAACGAAAACAAAAATCGGCAAAATCAGCAATCACCTCTTCGTAAAAACGAAACAAAAAAAGAAAAAAAAATTATAAAAACAAAATCAAGCATAAAGCTAGCACAAACCGGAGAGAAGAGAGCCAAAGCCACATATGGAAATAAGGCCATCGGAGGAGACAATTTTTTCGAAATCCGACTCATTTTTGAGTTCAACGGGAGAATAATAAAATAAGTCACTAGACGGCATGGTTTGGGAGGTTGATCTTGTCCGGTAGCTTGAGAATTTGAAGGAATGGAGGAGAGGAGAAGCGAGAAGATGTGGTGGTGTTTGTACACGAATTGTGGTGGGGACTGCGACGGAGACGTGTGCTGCGGAGCACTTAAAAGGAAAAGCGGAGGTGAACTTCAGCATGAAAAATGCGGTAATTATAACGTTTTTCACAACCAAAAAAGGCGTCTCTCCGGTCAGCACGGCGGTGGAGACTGATCAACATCGTACGGAGATCAAATGCTAGGAAGCCGTGGAAGGTGGGCAGTAGGAGTGGAAACTCCGTGAAATGACAGCACATTTGAAAAACAATTTTGACACGTGCTCCTCGTGCCCGATCCTATTTGCACCACGTGGTTTCCGGGGTAATTACTGTAATAATATTAATAATTGTAGTTAAACACAAAAGGTGTCATTTCTTTAATTCAAAGTAAATATTTTTTCCAATCCATAATAAAGAATAATCTTATAAATTGTTTTATAAAATTTTACAATTTTTTTACTCTGATTTTCTATAGAGTTTAATAAAAATAAATTTCATTCTTTTAATTTTTAATAATATTTTATCCTTAATAAGCTTGAATAACTCGTGTATGGTTTTATTACATAGGTCAATTTTTAAGAGGAATTATAGCAATTGCTTATCAAAATTTTATGACATTTAACCTTTTGGCATTTCTTATTATTTATTCAATTCCTTTTCCATTCTTAATATGTCAGAAATCTTTCTATTTCTTTTAGTTTTCCTTTCTCGAATAATTGAAAAATGATCGGTGATTTTTAAAATTTGAAATTTTTTTATCTCAACATGTGTAGAGAGCAAATATTAATAGAGAGAATATTCAATTAAATAAGTTGGTTGATATACCATCAAATGGTCTAAGGATATGATATATATATAAAAAAAAGAAGGTGAGTTTAAATATCAATTGTTGAATGGTAAGAACATTGCATACTTCTACAAAGGAAGTCAGACCTTTGCCAAAGATAAAAGATGCTTCTCTATAATTTATTCATCAAGAATGGAGATTAAAAGTGAGATCTTTGTATGGATGGATGGAGAACCCCTACCCTCACCCCACCTTTGGAGAAAGGTTCATACCAACATAACCATTTTATTTTTTACACCAGCATCTATGCCTTCGCTACTTTTTTTTAATTTTCTTCTTTATGAAAAAAAAAGGAGGAAACAAGTATTGTTGGTTGGCCATTTGGCCTTGCACCATCACATTCTTGAAGGGTCAAAGATCACAAAGCATACATTACAAAAATGATGATCAAGCTGATCTAACTCAGTATTGAATGATAACACATAGATTGATTGAAATTAATAAATTTTAAATCCAAAACATAATGAGGATAAATCAATTGAGATGAGAATATAAAAAGAAGCGAGTATAAAAATAATAATAAAAAAAAGACACGGGACCAATGGTAGTAATGCTTCTTGGACTACCATTATTAGGCTATAGAAAAGGGTCATTTTAGCTTCAACTCACATCTCTGTATGTATAAAATTGTGTCCATTTATTATGTATTTTTGGCCTTGCAGCATCACATTCATGAAGGGTCAAAGATCACAAAAAATACATTAAAAAAATATGATCAAGCCAATCTAACTAAGTATTGAATAACAACACATAGACCGATTGAAATTAATAAATTTCAAACCCAAAACACAATGAGGTTAAATCAATTAAGATGGGAACATAAGGAGTAATGAGTATAAAAATAATAATAAAAAAAAAGACACTGAGAGTGGGACCAATGGTAGTAATGCTTCTTGGATTACCATTATTAGGCTATAGAAAAGGGTCATTTCAGCTTCAACTCACATCTATGTATGTTTAAAATTGTGTCCATTTATCATGTAAGCTAAAAGCAAAGAGAACTTGACAGAAAGGACAGATATTAAACATCTGCTTAGCTATATACAATACATGATGTTTGAGAGAATTGATCTATAAGGGATCAATCAATGGATGTATATGAACATGTGTTTTTTCATGCAACTTGGGTGATGAACTTGGCGTAATCATGGAAATAGAGGCAGATAGCTGATATGTCATCCATTGCAAAGCCAGGTCTCTTGCGTTTCCAGGCACTAACTGCGTGATCTACCAGCCTCTTAGCTGATTCTTCTCTCTCTGGTGTTGAAGAAACGATGTCCACAGCTTCTTGATTAGAGATAACATCCCAGACCTGAGAAAACAGAAAATTAGCATCTTATCTCCTCATTATGATTCTTGAAATCAATGATATTTGATATAGATAGTTGTCCTGCAAGAACGGTGTTGTTTTATGTAAAGATAAGAAGCTCAAGCTTATTGCCAGGTAGGACATCAATGATGTAACTACGGCTAGAATTTTTAGCAACGTTTTCAATCAATAATGTAGAAAAGACAAGACATATTAACAATGAGTGTACTGCCAAAAGCTCTGGTAGGCAAAAAATCACAATCAAACACAACCATTATTTTCAAGGGCTCCTAGCAACATGGAGAGTTTGCATAATTGTAATTTATGGAAAGCGACAGCTAACAAATTCAGGCATAAGTAGTTTCTGATATTTTGTTGCTGACATATTGAAAGAAAAGCTCGTGTATGTGGATTTGGTTATGTAGCTTATAACACTAGTTAAGTGTCCTTTCAAGAAGTGGGTAGGTTGGGAACTTACCCCATCTGTTGCCAAAATGGCAAATTGATCTTTGCAGGTTATTCTTCTGTGTGTTAATTCAGGCTCAGAGATTAGACCAAAATCTTTAATGTAGTGGTCACCAAAGGCTCTTGATATTGCTAATCCTGGACCTTCAAGTGTGTCTCCATTCGGCATCCAGACTCTATACACACCTGGTTCATCATGGCAGGAAAGGATCCTACCGTTTGACTGTGTTATTCTTTCGCTTTCCTCTGTAAAGATAAGGGAACAGTTATGAGCAACACTTGCAATACTTCAAGGAGCATGAGAAAGAGAGAGAGAGCACTCAACGAGGTAAATTTGGCTTGAGGTCAACAGTAAGTTGAATTGGTACCAAGCTACCATCATCAAATGTTGTTGCCAAAACAGCCCTTGAATCACCTACATTTGCAATCACTAAGAGATCCCCCTGGAAGCATCAAACGAATAATTTAGAAAGATGTAGAGGCAAATGACAGAACAAAAACGGGTTCTTGGTTGAAGTATTATACTCGAAACTTTCAAAAATCTGATCCTCTAGAAAATACAAAGTGTTAATGTATTCATGTCGCAAAATCTTAATCCAATATCATGGAAGGAACAACCCTGGTGTAGAAAACAAAGATAGTACTAGTTTCTTCTTTTTGAAGGAGTTTTAATATCCATTTTTCCGTGAGCATTTAGCTATCTTATATGTATGGCTGAAAATAAAATGAAAATGCATGTTTCAATTACCTCTCTCACAATTGTCAAACCAGTTGAACCACTGTAAAATGTGTCGATTCCAGGCAACTTTGCAAGTTCCTGATCAATTGCCGAGCAAGTCTTAAAGTAGGATTGCTTCCATATATCAAACTTGCAATGGCATCCATCTATTTCCAATTCATCTTTGGGCTTGAGTACATGCTGAGCAAGAGTTTCTTGCCACTTGCATAGCAGAAAAGATGGCATCAGTTCTCTTACTCTCTTGGCAACAAGATGGCCCCAAGGGCCATGTCCATCAAAGATGCCACAGAATATCATGTCTTCTTGGCACCCAAAACCCTGAAATGTAAAACTAAAGGCAATCAACAATCAAGTTTGAAAACTTAGTATGCAATTACAAAATTGCACACTTAGATCATTCCTTAAATAAAACAAGATCCATACCTCCCACACAACAAAACGATCCTGATTCATTCCCTTCTTTCCGCGTTTAGAATAACCTGAAGCCATGTTGTTAGACTTACTGACATTAACTACACCAGAAGTAGTGATCATCATTTCGTTTTTTCTAGCTTCCTTTGCCAGTGCATCTGCAGCTTCCCTTCCAACATCTAATCTACTTTTCTTCCCACTCTTGATAGATATATTCCTTGCCAAACTTGTGAAAAGAGTAGCAAGCTGTACCATCTTGATACAGTTTATCCTGAATATAATAAGAGTAAAAGAGTTTCAGTTTATCCCTTCTATCTCCATAAAATGGAAGAGGGGACTTTAATGCTGATTAATTAGATTGAGTAACATTTCAGTGTATGTTTAACCTCTATTTCAATTGGCTATCAATGGGAATTTTTCAAAGTGGGAAGTACTGTTGTCCTTTCAATATATCATTTGGTTTTTCTATAGACAACAAAAAGATGGAATTTTGATAAACCCATATCCACTATAACTACAAAAGAAACGAGGTCCACATGTTCTTATCTGTTTCTCACTTCCTCTGCCTTTGCTCCCAAAAGAAACCATTTCTTCCTTCCCCTTCCTCTTCAACCCCCCACCCCCTCCCCTTTTTCCCTTTATTTTTCTAACAACAAGAAATTAAACATCTTCCTTTGTAAGCAAAGGCAATCAAGCTATCAAAATCACATCAATCAGAAAATTAAAAACATCTAGAGAATGCTAATTAGCATGTTTTGCTTCAATAAATTTTACCAAGTAAGTAATAAAATTTCCAAATTTCATAACTCTGTCCAGACAAAATAAATTACACAAGCAACAACAACAATACACGGGTTCATATATAGTACAGACATATTTCTGAGATATCCTTTTTCCTCTTTTCACTTCAGATAAAAACAGAATCTTTAACAAAAATTCTCGAGAAATGCTGACGTACATAGCAAAGCTAGCTGACCCCCCATCTGATCCCATATATAAAGCAAGAAGGCTAATAATTCAAAGAACTCCAAAATTTTAGGCCATATATATACTCACAAAGGAACCCTACAATACAATCATCTTATTCATGCACATAAAAGAAAAAAATCCAGAATTCAAGTAACTAGAGAAATATAGAACATGAGAAAATAATAATAATAATACAGAAATTAATTAAGCAGATGATAGTGATACCTACCTGTATGCTCTGTTTTATCTTCAAGCCAATTCCATGAGAACTATGAAACTCTAGGAACCCATCGGAAGAACAAAGTTTCCGGGCGACCTCCGGAAATATTCCGGCTAAAAAGACTGATCTTTAAAGGAGAAATCAACCCTTCTTTAGGTGGCTTACACTCCATTCCTGTATCTTCCTTAAAGCCACGAGTCTCGGTCTCATATATACACAGCTTTAATGCAAACGCATATTTGATCACATCTGAAAATTAGAATAAGACCCCTTGAGATTATTTTCTCTTCTTGTAATATTTTAATTTTAATTATATCAAGAATAATTATAGTACGAACGATAAAGAAAATATTTAATATCAACTTTGAATATCGATTTTGATACAAGGACACTGATAATTTTATGAAAAAAATGTTTTTTTTTTAATGTAATAAAGGGATCAAATTTCGTCATAAAAATGGTACTTAAAGTTATAATTATTGGTTTCATTAAGAAGTGAATTTCACATCATAACTTTACAAAAAGTATTTAAAATTATTTATATTTATCATAGGAAATATTACAATTTATTGAATTAAAACTTTCAAATGAAAAGTAATAATAAAAAAAATTCCAAAATTCTTTAATTTCTCGAATTTTGGAAGGGTATGGACGTCAATCTTGCAATGACATGATAGTTTAAGATATCAATTTGATAATGACCAAGTATATTTAGGAGTTTCCATGATGTAATTAAGAGCAATAAATAATAAACAAAAAAAGAATTAACGTTTGGGGAGGTTGGCCCATGATGTAATAGCCCTATATTATATTGGTCCAAAGATTAAATTAAATTAATTTTGTGGTTCAAAATTCATGCAAAATTTTGGTCGGTAATTAGAAGAGTTGTTGGTAAAGAATTGTTTACATTATCGTTGATCATTGAATATATACAAAGTCTAATGATGTTTAAGTTTTGTTATTATTTCTCTTAACCAAGTGTTAATACTTAAATGATTGCTTGATAGCTACATTTTGGTATTATGGTACTATTAGGTATCATATTGCCCCCCTAAGATGCTAGATTACATTTTAATTTTCGAGATCAAGATGTCCTGATTTCTAATTTGTTCGATTTAGAATTGAATGTCTCATTTCCATAATTAGTAAAAAATTTATAAAGGAAAAGATATTGTTAAGCTTAAAATGAACTAAATCAATCTCTTTTAATAAAATTTGTCAAAATTAAAATAAAACATTCAATTCTAGATGAAGGAAATACTTTATAGAACTTATTGTTCAAATAGAAATAGTCATATTTTTTGACTTCAAGACACGTGATCAAAACACGATCATACATAGATCGAAATAAGTCTATAAACGTCAGGAAATCGAAATATGCAGATTGAAACTCATCTATATATATGTTAAGAAATCGAAACGTGGATCGAAATAAGTCTATATATGTCAAAGGATCAAAACATGACCACACATGTAAATTGAAATATATTTATATAGTCCTGTTGATGTGTGCGATCTCTCACACTAACCTCCTGTGTGCCAAGTGAAACGATGAAATTTTTTTTTAAAAAAATTGCAATTTCTCATACTGAGCAGAGCAAACGCCGACAACCTAAGAGTAGAGCGAGCATTAGCAACCCAGATCAAGCCCTAAAGATTAGACCAACACAACAGAAGAACCAACCCCTCACCTTAATTCGACTCCAAGCAGCCTTGGCACCGACACTTAGTCAACCCAAACTCCGCCCCTCACGTCCCTTCGACTCCAAGTAGCCTCGATGCTGACACTCAGCCAACCAAAATCCCACCCCTCTATTCTTGCTATTAGTCCATTCCACTCTTCCCCGGTCCACCATCATCTTCGGCTATGGCAGATCCTAATGCTCCAAATCTCCGCAGAGGGGTGTAGGGCCACTACCCATCGATTCACTGCTCTCTCGGCTTTGCTCTCGCCATGACGAACACCCTTAGCGTCTTAAACACCCTAGTTTTGCTACGATGGTGGCGGTGCTGCTGCTGCAAAAGGAGCTCGCGAGATTTTTTTTAATTTTATGAAAGGATCTCATTTGGTGTTGTGGCACACAATTTCCGTGTGCGACGATGCACACCACAACAAAATTATATATACGGATTTGTTAAGGTGCGCTCCGGAGAGCGCCTTAATGCACGCTCCAACCGTTACATTAACAGAATTTTTGCTTTGCTTGGTTGGCTGTATGAGCACTGTAACAAAAATTCAGTTACGGTAATGGTTGGAGCTCCCATTAAAGCGAGCTCTGTAGCGTACCTTAGCAAAACCGATTTTATATATATATATTTATATATTTATATACACACACACATACATACATACATATACTAAATCTATTGAGTGCGCCACCGCACTCCCCAAGAAACCCGGTACAGTTCTCTGTAACGGCAAAAACATTCAAATTCCGCTAATCAAAATGATGCCATTTTGATCAAATTTGAAAAAGGATTCAAAATGACGTTATTTTACATTGAATCTTCTCAGCCACACTGCATCAGTTCAAATTGCAATATGAGATAGAGAACTCAGTTTCCACCAAATACGAAGCACAGCCCTTGATTCAAAAAATTGACTGGACAACTTGTCGAAAGTGAATCTAGTTGCAGTGGCTTAGCCTAGAAGGTTGAGGAGGCGTGGCCGTGTTTCCTACGGTGTTGAAGAGCATAATCGATTGAGGGTTTAGGGTGCGCAGAATCGGCAGAGTCATACGTGGAGTGTAGAGTTCGAAACGACTTTCCATTCGTCAGTGGTTGATAGGGTTGTTTGTGGCAAGTTTAACCTCCAGCAAAGAAGATTGCAAAAAAAACGCCACTACAAATCAATTCTCAGGTATTTTCTTCTGAACCTCTTAGAGAGCTCTCACTGGTAGAAGGAATGATAAAACATATTTCTGGCTATTTTTCCTCCTTCGGCAAATTTCATAGGTCACCCAACCCTCTTTTTCATTATTCAATTGCTAAATTTTGTGTTGAAATATTTTTGCAGGATGAACTTGTGGCTTTGATGCATCTTGTTGATCTGCTTTCTCGAGAGTAATTGGCTGTAGATTACTGTCATATTTTATTTTTTCTGGTATTTTAACGTCTTTTGTATATTTTATTACTGCTAAAATTTGTTCTTTATCTTCATTGGAAACTCGGGCATTGAATTGGAAGGAAAGGAAGTTCTTGAGCTAAGATGGTTTAAATACATTGTAATTGTCGTAATTTGAATGTAGTTCTGAACCTTAAATTCATATGGATAGTAACATGGATAGTTGTTGCTTTGTTTTTGCCTTTTTAGATTTTCAAGCATCATTAACCATAAAAGTTATTTGACTGTGATTAAAAGAATTTGTGAGTTTGTTATCATAGGGGGATCCTGTTAGTTTTGTTTTACATTTTACAGCCTATTAATGATAGAAAGACATTGATGGTGGTAGCTATATTCTTGCAAATGGCTGTTTTTTCGTTTCAGGAGTCGTTAACCATTGATGGTGTTGATTGATATTCAATTACTTCCTTCTTTTTATTGTTTACTTTTTTCTTTTGCTTTTTGTTCCCTTTTATGAACTGAAAAGTAATAAGTTGATTGTATGTGAAATTTATATTCAAAGACAAACTTTTTCTTTATAGATTCTGAACATGGAAGAACATGCATCCTCATCTCAATTGTTCACTTGACCAGTCGCAAATGAGATTAAACCAAGGATTTCTCAAGAGTTTTCTACAATTGAGGAAGCCTTCAATTTTTATAATGCTCACTAATTGCTTCGAAACATTCCCAACTGATTAAGAGACATTTTTTGACCTATCCATCTCATTTAACTTTTTTGTGAGCACCCTCAACTCATTTAAGGCAAGTTCGTATATTTCACGATTCAAATATGCTTTCTCAACAACACCAAAGAAATAATGAGACAAATGTGCACGTCGTGACATAGGCAATGATTCACCTAGCATTTCTCCATGACCAATTCTTGCACTTTTTATCAACCTCGTCAAGATGTAGGAACTAGGCAATGATTAACCTGTTTTTGGCGAAAATAGACCATTATATGCCTACACGGCAGCCCTTCAAACCCAAACTTCTTACAACTGCAACATACAAGGTCTGTTTTCTTATTGTGATGAATTTCTCTACCTTTGCTTGAATAATCATCCTCAGCCCTCTTGATAGTGTAAATGCCAATGTCCTCATCCTTAAATGTGCAATTTATGTCGCAGACACCAATTTAAAAAATCTCCCCTTGAAAGATTTTAAAAATATGTTTTATGTAAATTTCCACAGTTTGATTTTCCATTAGAAAAGATGTTTTTAGCTTTAGTTTTTCTTCTACATTAACATGATCCGCAACTAACCTCCTATGCCCTTTGATGTTTAAGAGCTCTATTAAATTGAGAAACAAATCGAGTCAAACCCAATATGGCTAGGGAGATTTAGTGAAAAATGATGTCTTTTTGAATCCCTTTTCAAATTTGATCAAAACGACATCGTTTTGATTAGCGGAATTTGAATGTGCTTGCCGTTATGGAGAATTGTGTCACGTTTCTTAGGGAGTGCGATGGCACCCTCCTTAGACTTACTATATATATTTATATATATATATGAAAGATTGTATCCATACAAGTTGTATTCAAGCATTTCTTAAATTATCTTTCAAAAATTTCTATTCAAAGATGGCATATTAAAGTTACTTTAGTTATCAAAATTTCTTTTGTTTTAGAAATCCCAGCACTGTTGGATATTGGTGCTGATCTCAATTGCATCCAAGAAGGATTAATTCCTACCAAATTTTTTGTAAAAACCAAAGAACAATTTAGATCTGCCAATGGTGAAAAATTAGGAATTAATTTTAAACTTTCCTTTTAGCCAAAGACATTACCAATCCTGTGATATTAGGAACTCCTTTTATCCAACAAATTATTCCTTTCTCTGTCACTAAACAAGGTATTCAAATTAACCGATTAGGACAGTCTATTATTATTCCTTTCAATAGACCTCCCATAGATAAAGAATTTCATTCTCTTATCTCCCAAAAATCTTCTCAAATTAATTTCCTTAAAGAAGAAATTGCTTTCCAAAGAATTGAAAAACAATTAGGTGACAATACCATTCAAAACCGCATTAAAACCTTAGAAACTTATATCTAAACCAACCTTTGTGCTGATATTCCTAATGCTTTTTGGAATCGGAAACAGCATATTGTCAAACTCCCCTATGAGCCTGACTTTGATGAAAAAGTTATTCCTACCAAAGCTAGGCCAATTCAAATGAACCATGAGTTAATAACTCTCTGCCAAAAAGAAATCAACGATCTTTTGCAAAAGAAAATCATTTCTCCAAATTCTTCCCCCTAGAGTTGTGTTGCATTTTATGTCAATAAAAGTGCTGAAATTGAAAGAGGAGTCCCTAGGCTTGTAATTAATTACAAACCCCTTAATACTGCTCTTAGATGGATTAGGTATCATATTCCTAATAAAAAGGATTTACTTAACAGACTTCATTCTGCTTCAATTTTCTCAAAATTTGACCTCAAATCCAGGTTTTAGCAGATCCAGATTGATCCAAAAGATCGATATAAAACTGCTTCTACTGTCCCTTTCGGTCAGTATCAATGGAATGTTATGCCATTTGGCCTCAAAAATGCCCCATCTGAATTCCAGAAGATAATGAATGATATTTTTAATCCATATACTCAATTCATTATTATGTATATTGATGATCTTCTAGTTTATTCTAATGCCATAGAACAACATTTTAAACACTTAAATATTTTCCTGCATGTTGTTCAAAAAAAATGGTTTAGATCTTTCTAAAACGAAATTTAGTCTTTTCCAAACTAAGATCCGATTTCTCGGTCATAACATTCATTTACGAACTATTGTTCCCATCCAAAGATCTATCCAATTTGCTGATAGATTCCCAGATATCATAATTGATAAAACACAACTCCAAAGATTCTTAGGATGCATTAATTATATATCTGATTTCATTCCTGGTTTGAGTACTTTAATTAAACCACTCCAT
>JAOXNR010000032.1:15797303-15816627 GCA_028571225.1 Parsonsia alboflavescens | reverse complement strand
TCAACTCTTATTTTTACCATAGCAAAAACATTCATAGGTAATCCTGGAATTTTTAGAGAAAAATCCTCTGAAATTCTAATAATCTTAAATGCAAGACCCTATCTAATTTTAGATGGTATAAAGATTCCTTCTTGATTAGGATTTATTCTAGACCAAATGGCAATAATCAATATTGGAAAGAAAAATTCCTTGATGGATTTATATATATATATATATATATATAATATATAGAGAGAGAGAGAGAGAGAGATCGAAACACGATATAAATTAAACCCGACCATACATAATAATTGTAGATGATCATCATGGAAAAAGTTTCTTGTCAATTGAGGGCTTCACCATATGGATGTGGCCTGTTGGGGAGCCGTTTTCAAAGGGGCCAAAGTATGGATTTTTCCCCATGGCCTAACAAAGGGAGAACATGAATGATAATATTCGGAGAGAGATTCCAAAGAATGACAAAAGCAAAACTTGATGGGAGCCTTATACTATGTGCCTGTCTCTATCTCGCATGGAGTAGACATTTTCATGGGTAGAATGCTACCAAAATATCAGGAAATGTTATGTATTAGGATTGTTAGAAGGTCTCTGTCAATGTCTTGTGGTATAATGTCAACTATTGTTCAAGATCAAGAGTAGTCTGGAAGCATTCAAATAGAGCTATAAGAACCATGCAATGCAAATGATGTTAACTTTGGGTTCCACATGCTAAAAGTAGGCTCACCAAGTGTTTTTCTTCTAGTGCCTCTGATGGCAAATGCTGAGTGGACTAGCATTTGGTTCGATTCCCTTTTCCCAAGAACAAGTAACTTGGAATGGGAATGAACCACCATAACAAAAGTCTAAGACTGAACCAAATGCTAAACCACTTTAAGATGCGATCAAGGTAAATGGAGAACCATTGTTGATCCTCACAAGTGGGGGATAGAGAGAGATAGGAGAGGAAAGTGTGTAAAAAACAAAGTTCAAACTAAAATAATATGGAATGCTTAAACAGAAGAAATGGTTTCATATGAACTTTGTAGAACTCCATAGTTGATTATACTTAACTCATAGTTCAAATTGTGTAAGCTCAATTCCAAAGATCCCCCTTTTTCCAAAGCATATGAACTGAAATACACTAACACAAATGGTAAGTGCTTAAGTATTTCCAGCCATGGTAGTGAAGAGTCTTGAATTGGGCCACAATCTCCATTCTTTTGCTGCTTGCATGCTAGGGACCTGCACACGTTAAGCCGCCACTTCGGAGCACTGTTCTTCAGGACACAATTAAACGATGATATCCCAATTTGAAGACTATAAGTACTTCTAACCTCAAAGAATGTGCAACTATCATTCTCAATAAACTATCTACAAATGAGTGAAAGGAATTTGATTTTCTGTCTATTCATAGGAACACAGCTAATGCTCTAAAGTGTTCTTCCACTAATCTGCTCAGCCTGAAATTGTTTCAACAACTGCAGAGACTGATCGTAAAGATCAAGATCCATTCCATCTACATTCCTACCCACTCGTGCCTCCAAAACTACCTGCCATGAGAATTAAAGCATAGAAGATATTTTAGGCGCATGAGCAACAAACTCAGCCATTGATCTACTTGAATATATATGAACAGATTAAACAGGAGTTAAATGCGTCAAGAAGATGAATTGCAGCTTTGCAAAAGCAGTAAAAAGGTCTGCCTGGTCAATTAGACAACAAGTTACATACTTTACCTAAGAATTGGTTATATTCCTGATTCCTTTAAGGCCAAAAGCCTTTGCTTCTAGTTTGAAAATGCTGTTTCAGAAAGTTGCCAACAGGTACTTTTCATATTCTTTTTCTATGTCTGCTTTTTTTCAGTAATCTCATTCTTTCAGCACACTTAAGATTTTAAAATAAAAAATTGTGTATGCCCAAAACTGAAAAAGAAGCACATGCTTCATGTAGCAAATATGGCAAGTCTGAGGCACACAGTTAAACAATCCGATCTCTTTGTTTCTCGTTATCTAATACTTTACGGCCATGAGTGTAAGATTACCCTCACTGACCTTAGGACTTCTTGTCAATTAACCCAAACAAGCAACCCCCCCCCCGCCCAAAAAATAAAAAAATAAAAAAGACCACAGAAGTTATTTCACAAATACATCTTTTTCTTTGCCTTCCAAATCAAGGTCCAACATCCTCTTCCATTTTCCTTCCTCTACTCTAATTGTTGTCACCCAATCACTGTCAAAATTGTACTCACTTGGTACAACTGAAAAAGAAAATCAAGAAGGAAATTGATACAATTTTATTGAAATTAACCTTTCAGGAAAAGATGAAGTCAGAGAGGAGGATATTACATGCCCAGAGTACTTAGATGCTTATATGCTGAAGACATTGAGCATAGAAGAACCTGTCATACCTCATTATTGGGATGAATATGAATTTCTCCAATAAATTGGTACAAGGAGCCAATGCGAAGATTGACCTTTAAATGCTGTGCATCAATCTTTAAGGATGCATTTCCATCAACAATTAAAGCACTTGCAGTGTCTACATTATAATCCTGTAGCCTACACAAAATAGATAGATAATCTTAGAGAGTTTAACAACCATGTTACCCTGCAATGATATATGACATCAATTACTTGAAATTCTAAATCAATCCGAGTTTTTTATTCTTTTTCTTTTGTTTGGGGGTGGGGTGGGGGGTTGTGCTTGAAATAGAGAGTGTCATATTAGCAAGTCATCAAATTCTAGAACAGCCAAATCTGATAACTACAAAGATTCTCATTAGCATTATGGCAGTGCATGGTTTAAAACTAGAATAACATTGCATTTTCTGGATGAACTCTATTGGGAGAAAATATAGCAGCTTTGCCATTATCCTCAATCATTCACCCTTCAAGAATAGACAAGAGTAAACCAGGCAATTCAACATCTTGAAAGAACATGTGCTTAAGTTCAGAAAGCTTTGATTTTGAGAAAAAAAGGTTGCAGGACAAATCAGCATATACTTATTGTTATGATTTTAGTTAAGGAAATATTCAAGGACAACAATTCCATCAACCAGAACATTAGAGAAGAACAAAGAAAGAGATCTTTATCTTAGCAGCCACAACTGCAGCATGAAAGCACAAATAATTGAATTGTTCTTCAGCTATTTCTTTGAGTTCAAAGTAGTCACATTTACACTAATATCAAACATTATTTTCTCTATTCATGAAACAGAAACAAAAAGTCCAAGCCAACTTAGAAAGGTTGTATGATTCATTTTGCACCCACTTAAACCTTGCCCCGCCATTCCCGACCACCCTCTACAAAGCATTCAACTTCAAGCCTTTGGGCCATCCAAATTTAGCTAGAAGACCATTGAAGGAACGAAACTAGGTAGAGCTTCAAACAAGTAAACTAATTAATCTACTTTTTGAGCAACCTTTTAAGTGCTTTACAGATGATGAAATGCTCAAACTCCCACCTATTTGTTAGCCATTGTATTTGTTTGCCATTGCTTTACTTCCACAAATACAAAACTCAAGAAGCATTCCCTCAAGCAATCAGAATGCAAATAGTAAGGCTTAACAACAGAAAGTTGAACTCACTTTCCGGTAACTCTAAGTGAGGCCCCTTGCTTGAAAAGTGGAGAAGAGGGATTTAGTTCTTGTAAAGTAACCAATTCACCATGACTTAGCGCAGATGTTTCCATTTAATCACACCTAGAAAAAATCAAACAACAGTCCCATTAAACTACATCCTCAAAATCTCAACCGGGCAGATAAAAATTCGATCTTGAAATCAATGTCATCGACCCATATCATATCATTCAAGCGCATTAAACTTTGAACGAAACCCCATTTTTGCAGATAAGTCGAAAAAAAAAATAACCTATGTAAAAAATTAATGGTGGAAATTCAGAAGGTAACCTTTACTTTCCAGTGAGAATCAAATTCCCCCCCGCGAAGCTAACTGTAAGAATTTCGCCCCTGCGCTGGAACAAAGCTTCTAGAGGGTTGGTAATTCTGGAGGAGGCGCAGCGAGAACGCATTAATATATAAACAGTAAAGAGCCTGCTGAACGCATTGCATATTAAGTCGATATGAGAATATTAAAATTAAGTTAAAACTTTTAGACTGCTTTGGACTTGAAATAAAAAATCAAAGTTAGGAGGATCCGCAGGCATTGTGTATGTAATTTTGCATATTGAGAGAGAGAGAGAATCGAGGTAAATAGACAATTATGCCCCTCAGAACCAGAGGGAAAAAATAACCATTAATTCCAATTTATAAAACTATATAAGATGGATAAAATCTTTCATGTATTAAATACATATGATAATATAGTGGTAATGGTGATTCAATGGCCAAAGTAACTCACCAAGCAAAAAAAAAAGAGGATCAAAAGAGGGGCTAAAATGGAATTTTGCAGCTCAAATTACAGCACCTGCTTCTACTCGACAAGTCTCTCTCCTCTGCCCAGAAATTTTCCATCGTGAATGATATGAACGAAGAGATTCTAAAGTACATAAAAATGGCCATTCTAAAACAAAACTACATATATATGTAATGAGGGATTTGCTTCTTTTCCATAGCCAGAAGGTTGAAGCAGCATTTTGTGAATCATCTGTTCCTGAGAAACTCCCAAGAACCCAAAATCAGAAGGAAAATATAGTAACGAAAAAAGGGGTTTATTTTGGAGGAAAAAGGGGGTTTATTTTGGCTTTCACTCTGAATATGCATGCATCCCTTTTATTTTTAGCTGAGGTCCTTGACATGGGTAGTCTTGCCCCCCCATAAAGAAGCTCCAGCAACCTGTCTCCATGAGGTATAGAATGTACATTACCCGTTTCGCCAGGAACTTCTTGTCTTGACAAAATAAGCTTAGCACAAGTTAATGCCTGATTTATTTATGTAGTGTCTCCTTCCTTTCTTTTGGTATATAAGAAGTATGGGGTTAGTGGAAAACTTGAGCAGATGCATAGTATTCACTTTCATTGAATACAGGTCTTAGATCTTCTTTGGACATGAAATCCATGGGGAAAGAAACAAGATGACCCTTCACAGATTGTAATCTTTCCATGGGATCACTACAGTTGATATCTCCATCCTGGTAATTCTCTAGATCAGTTGGGGCTATTCCTAGATCAATGGTGGTGTGCCCGAGTTTTTCTTTCCAAAGGACCATGCATTGCCGGAGTGAAACCCTGCATGGGATTACCACAAAGTTCACACAACTGAGAGGGGCGAAGAAGGGAGCATTTAAAAATGGATACGTACCTGGAATGTATTAGATCATTAGGTATACAAGAAAAGACGTCTTGGTAGATCGTCGTATTTGTCTGTAACAACATATTGCAGCTTGCAGTTAGTTGGACATGTAAGCTAAAAAGCCAGCAAAAGTTGTATTCTTTCCATCAATAAAGGTGGAAAGCAACACTTCTGTTTATACGCTATACTCACCTTTGCTGTAGCCATCCATAAATCTTTATAGGTTGACTCTGCAACTGGATCACCTATTTTACCAACCTATGAAGAGGAAGCAAAAAGGTCATTAGCTAAAACTAAGGAAGCGAAAGATTGAGAAAGATAAAGGAAACATGATTGATAAAATTTTGTAAATTGTCAACATGGATTCTCCATCAATTAAATCTTTCAAAATTGATTGATCCAACCTCTCCAGGTCGCAGGCCAAGGTGCTCCAACCATAGCGAAATTCTTAAACTAAATGCAAATTTTCCGGCCTTCCAGGGCTTGCCTCCCATGAATGAATCTACCATTTCCTTGTCCTCAATAACTACCCCAATCTGAAATGAGACATGACTTGTTACACAAGCACAAGGAAACAAAGAGTCCTCATATATGAGATCCAAAAAAATTCACAAAAATGAACCATATCTAGGTTATCTATCAAGAGATATTTTCATCAAGGTCTAAAAATTCAAACTTGGCCGTGAAATTTGTCTTAAGTTCCTTGTCTAGTAGAATTTGGGAATGTAGCCAACGAGATAAAATAAATTAGGGGACAAAACTGTACCTCAGAGTCCCTTGATCCAAGCAAACTTCTGTCATTAATATTAGCTGAGCCGAGTAAAGCTGTACAGTCATCAACTACCATGATCTTGCTATGCACATATATCTGGCATGGTGAGAACGATCCATTTAGTTTAATGTACAGTTCTTACAACATGAAAACCATATTTTTTTTATAGATATTTTACCAAAATCTGCTACAGCTTCTGATAATTTTTGTAGCAATCAGATTATGATAAATGCAAGATTTAAAATTTTCACTGTCAATGCCACTGGCAACAGATAACTCATATAGCTTGATCAAGCAAGTTACTCACGGCTTTTCAAAATAACCAACATCATTGCATGAGAAGAACTTTGTGATACTAGAAACAATAGCTAATACAATTATGGACAAGTTCTATTGTAGTATTAATAATTTCGAAGAGTAATCACGTATACATACAAGTAAGATGGTACTCTGGATTGAATATAAGCAAGAACATGTTTGCACAAGACCAACTAAACTAATCTATGAAAAAGACAGCAATAAGGAATAGAAATGGTTACCTGACTGGAAGCTATTGAACCACCATCAAATAGTCTACCATGAGATCTAAGACCATAAAAAGATATATAATCATGCACTCGAGGTCCAACAACATCAAAAAGATTTTGTATTATTGAATTCTGTCCTCTACATATTGTTCGATACTGCCAGTGCATAATGGCCCTCACAGATGCCGCACCACCATCATCCACACCACCCTGGTCAAGAGATAATATGCAGTCAATGGTAATACTCTTAAGTAACTCAAAGATAGATAGATAAACAGCCAATTCGTACCTGGAAGCCTGGAAGAAGTGGTATAACGACAATGACCCTGAAACACTTCTTTTCATTGTAAGCTCTCATAATACGTCGATGCAGTGCATCAAGTACACGATTGCGTATGATATCATCTCCAGAGAGACCAGAGATGAAGAATTGATTCTGGAACAATTTTACAATATGTTAGATTAAGAGAACTAAAGCTTAGAATTCTCCTAGCCTTTGTAGATGGTAAAGTAACAAGAATAAGGAGGCTTATCAAAATATTTGAGAGAAAATCAACTTAAAAGTATAGCATGTTTAGAGAAGTCCTCCACAACAAACACGTTTGCCAACATCAAAATTGTGTTTCAAGTACCACCATTTGATCTTGATAGAGACAAGTGGCAGCAACCACCAAGGTTCATAAAAGGTGGGGAAAGGATTCCTCAAATCTAAAGGCAAATATAGATTTGGCATACTTCAGAAGATGGGTAACTCATGCAAGATTTAGAATATGGTTGCAAAAGCCCCAGTTTTAGTATATTTCATTGTATTTTAGGACTTGGTCTTGAAATCTCAGAATGGAGGAATTCTCAATTCATTATGAATGCCAACTATTTCAATTAATAAGAATCCAAATATCTTTTCTGCAAACATGGTTACATCAAGCAATCAAACCCTAAGGTGTGACCCTTTACAGGCCTAGATATGACACACTCAAATTTTGTCTTAACCTTTCTCCTTAATATATGACACGAGATTTTATCCACCATCATCATTCCATTCCATCACAAATTGATCCAAATTATTTAACTAGTTCTGGTTTCTTGCTTATTCTTAACAAGTGATCCAAGTACTGGTTATTCAGAGATGAGAAACTTCAGCGGAAGAAACCTAAAAAGCTACCAAGAGAATGTTATAAATATCTTGCCACTCACTTTAGGTGATAATGGATTTAGTTGAAGTTAAACATCTTAAGAACAAGGAGGATGATACAAACCTCAATATAAATGAAATGTTCTGCCTTTTCGATAAGAGAACAATAAGCATTGTGAATACTGTCTTCAATTTGACTTGTTCCAGCGGACCATTGACTCACACTCCTTATTACCTGAAGACAAATGAACAGAGATAAAAGACAAGGTATTTTACAAATATCTTTGAAGAGGTATTGACAACAGATCATGCACTGTGACATATTGGTACAGCACAGAGATACAAGATACATTTTAGATATCCTCACTACCAAGGTAAGGAAGGTATAGGACTTCCTACTAGATATAGGCATGGAAAGCACATTAGTTTAGATTTTCCTATTACTAGTCAAAGAACAATCATATCCATTTCTTGTTAATTCTAAATGATCTATCATGGCACATCTTCTCACTGAAGATAAAGATTTAATTACAAAAAACAAGTTTGTATTCGCGGATGAATGAATTATGATATCCGGTTCTAAAGAATCATATGAAAACTTCACTGAGAATATGTTCCCTAAGGCATCTGAATCATCAGTAGTTCTAGGATCAATCAGACTGAAGTATGGGTCCCAGCATTACAGGAGAATAATCCATCACATTAAAATACAGAAGCATCACCCTCAGCGATTGATAACATGAGCCATAGTAAAACAAAGTGCACACACAGGCACTCAATGTAAAGGAAGAATCACATTTTACTTGTGTTTGGTGAAAGTAAGAGTGCATGTGAATAGATCTCATCATTTAAGAACTAAATTGTTACTCTTCCTCATAACTGTTCTTTGTAAAATTTTCACAATGGTTTTCATGGCTTTAAAGATAGACATCCATTAGGCTAGTTGCAATCTGAAGCTCACAGAAGAGTTATGAACCTACTGTAGATTGATATTCGATTTTATGCATGTCTCCTGAACAGCTAACCATATATGAAAACCTAAATACAAAAACTTAACTGGTGTAGTCACCCCAAGAAAATGTGTATGCATAAATCTGACCTGACACCGACATGAAACACGAGGACCAACTTGTCCAGTTTCATCTGATAGATCAACTTGACCACCTCGGTCCTGTGATTCCCACCATTCCTTATGAGGAGCTCTGGTACCAGAGTGCATGGAGGACAGCTCCTGTTGCATGTCCAAGGTATTCAGGTCATCTACAAAACCTTTCATTGGCATATCTGGAATTAATGGTTCAGTTTTCAACTTCCGGAAAGAGAAAGGATTTCTGCTGGCCCTGCTCGCTTGATCATAAAAGCCATGTTCCTTGGTCAAGCCATTTAATCTTGGTTCTCCCGTAAAGGTATCCAGTCCATCAGCTTCCTGGGGAATAAGAAGAGGGACATCTTGGAAAGAGGAATGAGAGGAAAAAGAATCGTGTCTTTTCATGCCTTGATCACCATTTGGAACCGCAATATTCTTATTTTCATTTTGATCCTCTCTGTTCATTCCCATATAATGGGGAATAACCATGTTATGCTGTGGCATAAGAAGTGGAATTGCTTCCTCATATGGAGCTTTGTTTCTCTGAAAGATTAGGAACAAACAATAATATCACCAGTAATTCCTGTGTTAAAAGAAGACAATTACACATATGCAAAAAATCACCTTTGCATAGTTCCACCGCTGGACAAAATGTCTAGCAATATCACGGCATGGTGGCCCCCAAAGTGCACAATGGACATCATGCCATGGCATACGTGGATATTTTTCACGATTTAGTTGATCCTTCGTTGTGTCTTCCCAAGAATTTGGTTCTGACTCTCTGAAATCAGTAATATCCAAGGAAACTTAGAACTAAAAAAATCCTGATGAAGATTGCGGCTCCAAACAAAACAACCTAAACAACAAAATACTTGATTTGACTAAAAGAAACCACAGTTGTAATGGATTGAAGCCCATTAAGAATTTATGCTCCACATTCATTCTAATAGGAAAATTCATGTAACATAAAAATGCTTACAGTCCACTGTATGTATATTTTACAGTAAACTGCACCAAACACATTAAAATCATCCAAAACCACAAGAAACTAAATCAGCTTCAAGATCACAGAAGAATCCTATCATAGTGGACCACCTTAACTTCCTGAATCTGGATCAAGTTAACAATCAGAAGAAGATACTACTTTCATAACAAGACCAGTGTGGAAAGTACCTTGGGTTATAGTAATCCTTTCCAGGCCATATCACAGGAGGGTAATCACCCACTCTGTGTTCAGATGTATCATAGCGACCAAAGCAGAGGTCTAATCCACCAAGAAAACAAATTTGATTATCAACAATGACAATTTTCTCATGGTGGGACCTAAATATGAACAAAGTGTGTTAGCATTTGCAAATGGCTTGTGCAACATTAAGAGTGTTTCTATTAGAAGATATGAAAGCAATAAGAAAAAAAAATCACAACTACATGGCTGTTAGATAAAGGTTAGTACCACAAATAGACACCACTAGAAAAATGGTCTGGATAGCGAAGAACTCTGACATTCTCGTGGATGCCTAGAAGTCTTTTCTTGCTGTAGACACTGTTGATCTTCAGGGCGAGGGCAACCTCTTTGTATAGAAGAATGTATATCTGCAGAAACAAATGACAGAAAATCCAAGTTTAGGTGTTCCATATTAAAGAGGAAAAAGAAGGTAGAATAACTGAATTTATAATCTTGTGACAGAAAATTCACGCCAGTAGAATTTTATCTTAATATTGTTTGAAAACCTTCAGCATCATAAAGTTTAGTTGTAAGAACTCCAGTTGCACAGATCTGATAGGAAAGAAGAGAATCATTGACAGACATGAGTACCTGAACACCTTCCTTTGCTTTTCTTTCAAGCAAAGCATCAAATCGAGATGATGCATTAGCATGAAAAGGACGTCGCAAGTAGAGTTCTGGGCAGACCCACCAACCACATATAAACACCTGCATGAAAAGTAGGATAAATTATTCACTACCCATTCACACCTGGAGGATAACCCTTACTCTCAGTGGACATTTTACCTCTGATTTTGCGTCCTCAATTGCCAAAGCAATGGCTTCAAAGGCTGCTTTACCATCAATAAACCATTGGGCCTGACTATCATCCTCTGTCAAACCCCGAGGAGGAGCAAATGAACCATAACGGTGAGGATGACACCAACCCTCTGGTGGCTTTAGACCAGCATCATTAATTGCAACCACCCAATTCTTAACTTTGGCATTGCTCTTGCATCTCACCTTTACACTTCGGATTCCACATGACACCTATCATAAATTTTATTTGATATTTAGAAAGAGCAGTTTCATAAAAAAAGGAATGCTGATAAAAAAAGTTATAAAAGGTTGAAGAAAATCAACAAGGTCAAGGTTCAGAAATATTAACACATCCTAAAACCCATACACTGCTCCAAGGAGGGAAAAGAAGAAAGCCAGAAAATAATTTAATACAGCTAACCCTATAATAATGGCGCAGAGGGTTGTTATCCTTCACTTCTTTTGCTAATAAGACACGGCCTTCTCCATTGCCATTTGAGGCTGGCAGTACATCAAACACAATAATATCCAGGGGCTGAGTATCATATGGATCTTTAAGAAAGGCCAAGAATCCAGGTTTCAGTACAGCCCACACCTGTATATAATCCAGACAAATAAGTACATTTATCAAAAGGATGATCCTGTATAACACTTCTCTGTTCACACGAAAAGAAATTTCAAATGCACCAAAACTATCATTTTTTTATTTACATGAGCAAAATGATTTAGTCACCCAAGTTCTCCATTTAATAACTATATATTTGCACATTGACGGATGAGGGAAAAATATTTCTGGATGGAGATAACAGTTACATAATATGAGAAGCATAAGGACATGAAGAAAAGGAGAATTCAGAATTCCGGATACCCCTGTCCATCAGGGCGTAAGCACCAGTGGAAGAAAAAGAGATATTTAAGAGTAACATTGCAAAAGTAATTGTACTTCATGATCCAAAAACCAATTTGAAATAATAAGCCTCGATTCCTCATTTTCCAATCTCCAGAAAATGAAATTGCAGGCCAGATCAACAAATTCATGTGCCAATTCACATTTCAAACTTTGGGAAAGCAGTGAAGCCTCAATCCGATCTTTTGATTCATGTGCCATTCAAGCCTCTTTTTCAGGGTTCCATATGATCATTATATGCCTAAACATTGATGGACCGAAAAAGTTTCTTAGAAGTCCAGAATAAAATTTTGAAAGCTTGTCATCTCAAAGAAACAAATATTCCAAATAACTAATGGACTTATAAGCCATACAGTGGCCCCAATATAACCTAATCAGACGGATGGACATGCTAGACTACAAGAAAAGGGGTCTCCAGAAATAGAATGGCCATTCGGAAGGCACTTGATGGAAGGAGGGATCACTGACACACCAAATAGATCGGCCCTACTCCCTCCCATTTCTAAAAGCAAAAAAACACGTGTAATCTATAGTTCACTACACGGAAAAATTAATTACCTTTTGCCAGTTGTCTTTGCAACAATTAAACCACTGACATGCACAACACCTTCGATGATCATCATCACTAGGGATTTTTGGCAAGTGCTTGACCATGACATATTCCTCTTTCAACTTGGGACCATACTCTGGCGAAAAGGACAACTTGGACACTTCCAGAAACTTGCAAACCTACACCACAAATATTCAATTTTTAAAAAATAATTTAAAATGGGAGCAGGGGAAGGAGGAGACGTAGCAGAAAATATTCAATCTGTATATTTTAAAGCAAAGTGCAATCAACTTTCTTCACCATATAAAATTGTTGGGTTGAACTTGAACCCAAAACATGCAGTCCAACTTAAGTCTGCTTCCTAACATAACTTAAGTGAAAAATAATTGCAAGATCTGAGTATTTATTTAGAGATAAACAAAAAGAAAACTATTGTAGTAATTATTGCAACAAAAAATAGCCAGTATATGAGTCAAAGGAATCAACTCACAATTATATTTAAGTGCTTTCTTACTCTTTCCAAAGAACTACGTGCTATCCAAAACTTCCTATGCACCTCATAGTATCAAATTTTAGCTGTATATTCATCCCCTGTAAGCAATCATAGTTTACACCACTCAACTCAACAAAGGTCTTCATCACAAGAAGTTTGGCTAAAAGACATTATGATTCTCCATCTGAATAAATCTAGTTTAATATTTGTTCCACGAAAAGAAAGAGGTCAAGTCTTGGTTGGTATAGCAAAAATGTGCAATTGTGATCTTTCCGATCCTCTAAAATGATCATAATATACTCGGCTACAAATATACAAAAGCCCATTTTGAATAAATCACACAACAACTCAATATTAGTAAGAACCATAGGTGGTGGATCTCTTCATGTATAAAGGTGAAATAAAATTAATTTTCATATAGATAAAAAGATATACAAATAGGCCCAATATGAAAGATAATTGTCTCCATGGTTTTCATGTAAGATGACCACATCATATCACGGAAATGGAAAACATGAATACCTCTCGCGAATTCACAATATCCAAGTTACTAAGAAAGTGATTCAAATAACCCTGCATTGCTACTTTTGCTCTGTCTGACATTGAGTGTTGTCGTAATAGTGCTGGCCGAATAATGGGTAGAGCAGCACTTGATGGAACATCTCTGGACAAAAAACTACCTGTAAGAATCATCGGAATTATGATGGAATCGTTGTATTTAATGTTTTCCTACGTTAACCAGAGTACACTATCAAAACTAACCGGTTTCTGACACTTCCATCATTACGTTGAGCATCAACACGTAAAGGAGTCGTCTCCTCATCAGCTTCATCATCATCTTGCACAACTGCATTTTGATCACCTATTCCTAAATTTTGAAGCCATTCCCTAACCTTCATGGTGATGCATTAACCAGAAAGACGTCAAGCAATCAATGGGAATATCATATTTTCTTTCATGAACAGAATGTTAGAAGGCCACTCACCACAGACTACAACAACACAAAATTAAACTGCAAAAGGATCAGAAATACCTGCTCCTGTTTTTCATGAATCTCCTCAATAAATGCTCGTTTCTTTAACGCAAAATGCAAAATAAATACTTGGGAAGCTTTCTTCACTAACTGCCACTTGAACTATGGAACAAGGGAACAAGAGATCAAGAGTCAAATATACTAGATTAATTTTTGTGCTCTAAATCTTTTTGAAAATAAGGATGTGTCTTTTAGTAAAGTATCACAAAGGATTCAAATAATTAACCACCTGTCTGAATGCAATAGAATCACCATCACAAGGTTAGATGAAATAATTTCCATTAGTAAAGCTAGTGAGTAACCTCCTAACAGAATAATATTGCACCAAGTTTGCTGTTTTCCCTTTCCAATCCAATCTTGTATCTTCTTTCCTTTTTTCAATCTTTAATTTGATTTTTCATGTAAATGAACATCACATTGTTCAGCAGACAAGAGAGTTCTATCAATGCAACCAGAGAATTTTTCAGGTTATAATAGAAACTTATACAACAATATTACTACTAAAACCGCAATATTAATTTACTTCGATTCCCAAACACGTAACCCGACTTAGTACACCATTATTCATGGATCACCACCTCTCCAAATACTGCTATTCTAAAAGGAAAATGAACTGTGATCAAAATTCCGATCAAAAAAGTTTACACTTTTAGCTCTTTTCCAAGTACCCGTTTGATCAATATTTCATAAAAATCACTTTTTCACCCAATGGAATTCAAATCACAAAACACAATTAACATGCGAGAAACTCGAAAGTCAAAATCCAAGAAATCTAAATGTATAAATTACAAAATAATAATAATAATAAGAGAGTGTAAAGACTTTGCCTGTTTGTATTGGAATTCAATAGTGTAAGTGAGCATGACGGGACTAATATCGGCAGCATCGGGACGAGACACCTGAATAATAGTAGCCTTAGGCAACTCGTCGAAAATTCGAGCTGACTCGGGGCTGTTAAGGTGGAAAGAGAAGAACGACGACATCATCGTCGGTAACGATTCCGATTGCATTTGCGAATACTTCGATGATCCTCCCAATCCTCCTCCGCTCCCTCCCGACATCAACTGCTCCGTCGTCGCCATTATCTCCGATCACCACCGGAATTCAATTTCAAACAAAAACAAAACTCAAATCAAAAATCAAGATCTAGATGGAGAAAAGAAGAAGGATAGAGAAAGAATTGGTATTTATGAGATGAGTTGTTTGATTTTGATTCTTGCAAGAATACTGTGGTGCGGTGGTTTCTTCTGTTAACTTCTTGTCAGAGTCGTACTTTCCCATTTGGAAGATACTACGCTACGTGGCTTATAAATTATAATTTATATAATATATATATAAGGATTTCTATTATATATATATATATATATATATGCATCAATCGTGTGCTTCTCGTATGCACCTGAAGAAAAAATAAAGAAAATCTTTTGCGACGTTGTGTTTTTTCAATCTATAAAGAGAAAGTTACGACATCGTGAGGTAGACAGATTGAAAAAACATAACATTGCAAAAGATTTCCATTATTTCTCCTTCAGGTGTATACGAGCAGCATACAGTTCGATGCACATAATATAAATCTCATATATATATATATATATTTAATTTCTTCACCCTCTTTTCAATTCGTGACAAACTCATCTTTTACCTAAAACCTTTTTATGAACCTTTCATTATCCTCCATCTTCACTTCATAATTTTAGGAAAATATGCTTTTTTCGGTTTCTCACTCAGATATAAGGCCTAACTTAAAAAAATATTATAGAATACATCCGTGTTTTTAAGTTTGAATCCATATATGGTACATGTAAAGAGAAGCTAATTTCTTTGATTTTGTATCTGATATCAAGATTCCATCAATGACATACTCGCATGGTCCAATTTTTTCGAAATTTTGTTACTTGGGAAAGACCTGACACAGAACCATCTGAGTTTGATATATGGCTGATCTGGTCATACATACATAATCCAGTTTCTTACTTTGTGAATAAGATCCGATATAATATAAGACTCATAATCTATTTTCTATGGATCACTTATCATTTATTAAAGTTGTTAAAATGGGTTGAGAATTATGGATCGACTCGATCCTACCCTACATTTTTGAATTGTTGGATTTAAAAATCTGATCCAATTGCATCAAGAGCTCTTTAATCCCGTCCTCACTAATCGAGGGTCAATAAGGATTTAAAGAGGACTGAGTTGGGCCACCTCTTGGGATCGAAGACATTAAAAAAAATTTTTATTTTATTTTATAATTTTTATTATCTATTTTTTAAGATTTTGTTGCCTCATATCTAACTTCTTTTTTCTATTCTTAAAAAGAATTTTGGTTTATTTTCTTACACATACTTACAATCTTAGTTATTTTATTTTTTTTAGATTGTAATGATTATTAAATATTGAAATTGAGTTTTTCATTTTTATATTTGGTTTGTATATCATTTTCTACTTACTTTTTTTTAACATTTTTTGCCAAAATTTTTTTAAGTGATCATAAAAATTGAATTGTTTTATTTTAAACATTTCTAAAATTTAAAAAAATATATTAAAGACCGACCCGATAAGATCCTTATCGAATTGAATTAATTTAAAACTTTAATGGTCTTTCACAAATGAAATCGACCCATCTCAATCCTTAATCCCGATTGATCGATCTACCATTTATTTCAAATAATAAATCAATAAATTTAAATAATATTATCCGAATCAAATTTTTGCACGCATCGCCAAGTAATTAATTTCGAGGGGGTTTTTCCACTCATAAGAACCCAAAAGTTCCAATCAAGCCAAATACCACACGTTCTTCTAAGAAAATGTCGGGTAGGTCCTCTTTTAGCCGCCTGCTAAATCTTGGAATAATAAAAGTGTCTTACTTCAACTGTTCTTCTTCTATTTTCCCGGAAAAAAATATCTTTCCCCCAAATACCCCTCCCTGAACCAAACCCTAATCGCAGCTCTCTATCGAATCAGATTTACAATGGAACTGTCTGTGATATACGATACGCTAACAACAGTTGCTTCAACTCAAGGCATGGATCAAGGGATATCGAAGTTCCTAAACAGTGGTAGGAACTATAGGAGCTTCAGTAACAATTCTTCGTCGGACCAATGTGGGGGAACTCTCCAAATTTCAGCCGTGATTTTTCCGATCGATGCAGTAGCACCACCACCGGTGAAGTCGAATCGAGTGAAGACTTTACCGCGGAGGAGCATCAAGAAACGCCGTCGTACCAGAAGAAAAACTGTTTCCGGTGACGATGGATGCGATGATGGTGGCGAAGGAATCTTTGAGCTTTTCGGTGATGGAGGGGATTTTGGTGGGCCGTTTGATAATAATTGGGGTGGAGGAAGTGGTAAAGGCTGGAATTTTGGTGGGTTTGGTGGGGCAGATTGGGGAGATTCTTCCTCGAATAACTCTTATTATGATCCGGCGTTTGATTTTGTGTATGAAGTGTTATCTTGGATAGTTCTCTCGAATTGCTTGCACTTTGCATTTAAGAAGGTCGTCAGGATTATGGCTGATGGACTTGGTGATCCAGCTCGGGAGAAGGTCCCCATTAGATTAGCTCCAGTCTGCTGAATGTCAGCAATTGGTACAAGGAACAAGTGGCTTTTTTGCTTTGATTTTCATTGCAAAATTTGTCCCTTTTAGGTTTATGTGTTATGGAGTTGGATGTTCCTATTTTTCATTTGACAATTCAATGTAAATAACGTATATATATTTAGCGTATATATGTTTAGGACACCAATAAATATGACATTCTCCTAAATGATACTTATATTTCTTTGATCTTTCTGGCTAATTTAATATGCACAGAACACCTTGTCTAATGATTTCGTTGAGAATGGATACTATGTCATTGTTGTAAAGAGTTTTGGTTGTGGTAGTAAACTTGACAATGAGAAACTAACTGCAGGATGGTGATATTACCAATATCAATTTATCTTCCTCGTCTGCAAGTTTTGTGACTGATAGGCGTTGTTTTGTTTTGTTCCATGGTGAAGACGCAAGTTTTACTTGCTGGCTCAATAGACATATTTTTCTGCTGATGAATTTGTCAGTATTTGGTGGTTTTGGTGTGAATTGTTTCATATATATAGATGTGTCAGTTGGATTGGGTTTAATAGATCTATAGATATTATAGACCTTGTTTCTTGAAGCATTTTAAGTAAATTAGTGGCTTTAGTTTTATAGAGTAATGAATCTTGTGTTAGAATTTTTTTGTGATTTGTAAGGTTCATTTAGTCACCCATGGATATTCCCCATCTTTCTGCTGGGTTTGGATGCAACTCCAAGCAATTCATGTCAATATACAAATCATGCTTGGAATCAATTTTCCAGCTCTATTTGAAGAGTTTTGCTCCTGTTGGTTCTTTGTATCTTGGCTATGGAACCTGAAAATGGTGTGATTTGGGGAGTCTTTTAGCATGGGAAATCATCTGTTTGTGGGTTTTTGCCTTTCTCCTAGCAGTAAACAACAGACCTAGTGCACTTCGTTGTTACCTCTCTTGGGGGAAACACTTCCTTGATTAGGATTTATCCCATTTGGCAGAACAGGTCAAGACATTACTTGCATCTGCAGAAATGCCCCTAGTTGGTTCTAGTTCTCTACTCAGTCCAACTGCTATTTATTTACCTTGCTCCATCCAGCACGTGATTTCTAGATGCTTCTCTTTTGTTTGTGGCTTGATTTATCAATACCATCATGACACATCTTAAATGGGAACAACCCATCTATTATGCTTTACTTGTTGATCACCCTTGTCATTACTACCCACTTTGAATTCTGATTTAACTGATAGGTGAAAAAGATTGCCTTCCTTCTGTTTCCCATACACCTGGATCATTCTTGGCCATTGATGTTCACCTTTGATATATCTCATTTCTTGATTTTCCCTCCAAGTGGAAGAGGCTACTTGTTTTTCCCTGTCTGCATTTCTGATTCCTGATTATCTAAATTCTGTAATCAATCATGATAGGAAGGTACCAACCAGTCTTTGTAGGCCTCGGTTCAAATAAAATGTGACTCTTGGGTAAATCTATATATATATATATTAGGTTTGACCCGAGCCCTTTCTAGATGGTGCATTTGAGCTCACTTTTCTTGAAGTTATTATTGATATTTTTACTTTTTTTTTTTAATATTTATCCAAGATGGAAGGAGTATCTAAGAAAGATCTTTGGGGTGATTGAACGATTGGGCATATGGTGGAACCCATTGAATCCTAGGAGTATATAAAACATTGCAGAAACAAGTCAACAAGAGATTGTTGATCTTGGAAAAGAGAGCTTTCTAGACATGGAAATGTCCCATTCAGACTTTCAAGCCACGCACATACAAGGTTCATGCATCTGCCTAGTCATCTTACCAACAAAATAAAGTGTTCAATGGGATCAAATAAATTTTCCTTTTTTTAAAATTTTCTTGTCTCCTTAATTCATACTAATTAACATTATAATTCCAATTTTTTTATTATTATGTTTGAATTGGTCCTTGGAAGTCTCGTAGTTGATCCCCCCCCCACCCCCCCGTGGGTCCCCAACAACTCTTTGTGATTTATTCTCAATCATTCT